>WBNM01018271.1:12371-22817 GCA_013399055.1 Ramphastos sulfuratus | reverse complement strand
CCCCGGACCCCAGACTTAGTGGTGCCAGGTCCTTTGTCCCTTTTCCCGCGGTTCCTCTCTCCCCAAAACAGAAGGAGAGAGAGCAGAAAAACATGTCTGCATAAACCAGGATGTGTACAAGCCCAAGAGACCTGTTTAGGCCTACCACGACAGCTGCCCAGAGAGGTTATGAAGTCTCCCTCTCTGGAGACTTGTAAAACACACCTAGACACATACCTGTGTGGACTGCCTTCAGGTATCCTGCTTTGGCAGGGAGGTTGGACTCGATCTCTGGAGGTCCTTTACAACGTCCAATGTTCTGTGATTCTGTGAAAGTTAACAGGTCACTCAGATTGTACAGCCTCAAGGAATCTGAATTTTCATTAAGATCTGACAAAGCCTTTTATGAAATTGAGGTTCCTTCTAAATTCAATATGCACATCTGTAGAAGCACTAAGAAAAATCTTTTATTACTACTGGAGCTGGAAGACATGCTGATTTTTAAAACAGCCAAAATGAATTCATCCATTTTAATCTTTTGGAGTGTTATCTTGATCTCTTATGTATGTGATGATCTGCATAGTTGTCTCTTACAATTGGAGTTATAACTCACACTCTGAGCTATAATTGGACTTTAAATAAATGGAAATTATTTGGGAGTTCCTGTGTTTACAAAATACCTGATTTTATTTATCTGGTGAAGTTCAGGGATAAGTTGTGGGGCAAAGACAGCAGGCATCTGCAATCCAGTGTGATGAACAGATGTTTACAACTGACGTACAGCAAACAACACCTTCATTTAGAGAGACATAATTCACAGATTTGCAGATTGCATTGGGTTGGAAGGGACCCTCATAGGTCATCTTGTCCAACCACCTGCCATCAGCAGGCACACCTCCAACTAGACCAAGATGCCCAGGGCCACATCAAGTCTGATCTTGAATGTCTCCAAAAATGGACTCTCAACTGTATCCCTGGACAACCTGTTCCAGGATTTCACCACTCTCACTGTAAAGAACTTCCTCCTGATGTCCAGCCTAAATCTACATTGCTCCAGTTTAAGACCACTGCCTCTTGTCCTGTCATTACAAGCCCTTCTGAACAGTCCTGCCCCAGCCTTCCTGTAGGTTCTCCTTCATATATTGAAGTCTAACTCTAAGGTCTTGCTGGAGCCTTGCCTTCTCCAGTCTGAACAGCCCAAATTCTTTCATCTTGTCTTCATAGGAGAGTCTTCTGATCATCTTAGTACCCCTTCTCTGGACCCTCTCCAGCAAGTGCATGTCTCTGTTGTGTTGGGGGTCCCATAGCTGGACACAGCACTCCAGATGAGGTCTTGTCAGAGCAAAGTGGCAGAATTACCTCAATCAACCTGCTGGGCACACTTTTTTGGATGCAGCCCAGGATGCCATTGGCCTTCTGGGCTGCAAGTGTGCATTGTGACTAATGTCTAGCTTTTCATCCACAAGCACCCCCATGTCATGATGATGAGCAAGGCTGCTCTCTCTTTCATCATTCCCTAGCCTGTATTGATGTTGAAGGTTGCCTCAACCTTACACTTTGCCCTAGTGAACTTCATGAGATTCTCCTCAGCCCATCTCCCCAGCCTATCCAAGTCCCTCAGGACAGCATCTCATCCTTCAATCTTACTAACCACACCACTCAGCTTGGTATCATCATCAAGCTTGCTCATGGTGAATTTAGTCCCACTCTCTATATCATTAGCAAAGATATTGAATAGCACTGGTTCCAATGCAGATGCTTGTGACCTGTCTCCACTTGGACATCGAGCCGTTGACCACTACCCTTTGGTTGCCACCATCCAATCCATTCCTTATCCACAGACCACTCCACCCATTCATTGTGTGATAACATTGTAGTTTTTTACACTGGCCTCATCCAGGCAGCAAGTGGTGTTTAGTAGTGTTGGAAATTATAAACTTAGCCTCAGTATACTTTGGGTTTGAAGAGTAAGAAAATCAATCACAGTTGAACAAAATACTGGAGATATAATTCTGCAGGCAAGAGTGACAATCTGCAGGAAAAAAAGTGAAGCTACAGTTCACCAGTGAAAAGGGAGTTTCTCTGTGGAAATCTGAGAAGTTTTGTTACATGGCTGCTCTGCATTTACGTTCCATGTTCTGGAGAACTTAATGACACCTTCAGAAAAGGTGAAAGTTCTGATGTCTCTTTCCAGTATCAATGCCAATGTGCTTCATTTTCTATCACAAGCAATGCACCATTTCAGATTATGCACCTTCCTTGAAATAATAGATTCAGTCCTTCCTTGACTTTCCTTCATGCCTCACTCACAACCCTACTGTGCATCCTTAAGTCTTTCTGTTTTGCATTTTCAGCATTGCAACCTGATCTTTTGTATGGAATTTTGCAGTGAGAGCTCATCATAGTAAAATACTGTGCTGCATTTCATTAATCAGAAAGTGTATGAGCAGGGAAAAAAAAGGAATAAGTTTGTATACCATTACTGTCAATACAGGGGTGACACTTGGACTGCAGTAATAATAAAAGGTAAAAGGAGACTTTATCAAGATAATATATGTAACTATTCTAAACTGAACTGAGTGAGTTGGTTTATTTTGACATTTGGAGAAGAATTTGCATGCAAGAAGTGTTCTTCAGTTTCTGACTGGCAAAAAGAACCCCAAACGTAAAAAATGCTACATATCAGAAGCCTGCTGATAAAAGGATCTTTGCTAAATATATAGGTAATTGCAGTTTAGCAACCTGAATTCTTTTATATAATCTTTATTTTTAAAACAGCTGTGATTTCTGATGTATCTTGTTACTAACACTAGAAATTTTATATAAGCTTTTGACATGAATGTTAAGTCTTATTCTTGGGTAACAAGTTTCAGATCTTTATACCATCCTTGTTTACTGCCTGACTGTGAATTAAATCATCCTTAGACTAGAAAATCATCCTCCACTTCCTGTACATTTCAGTTTCATTATGCAGGCCACAGTATTCTGCCTTATTTTAGTCTTGTGCACAGAAGGACTTTCTGCCAACCAGGGGATGTCAATGGGGGTAAGACCCTAGGTCTGATAATCCAGGAATTTACAGGATGTGAAAAAATGATGGTCAGGTGCTTGATGATGAGGAACCCTGCCAGCTGCCTGGAAGAGCCTTGTCTCAAATCCATTTTAAAGCCCTTGAGTGTGCAAGGAAGGTCACCCAGCTATGTGAATGAGAGCAGCTATAGGTCAATAGAACTTTAAAGTAATGTAATTTGACATGTCGTGAGAAGGTGCTCAGGTGTAGAGGCCATGTTAGCGCAGTGTGTGTGCTGTCCTGGAATATGGAAAAGCAGCTATGGCTACCCTAAAGGGATAAAGAGGTATATTTCTGCAAATAGTTCATCCAAAGTGGTTTCTGTCACTTTAAATATTATTAACAATATGACAAAAGGAAATTCTACTGTCATCACTTTCTTAAAGATAAAATCATGACGTTTGGGGAATGAATATGAAATACTGGCCAAGGGCTCAGGTCTAGCCAACATGGATTTAGGAAGGGCAGATCCTGCCTCTCCAACCTGATCTCCTTCTATGATCAGGAGACCTGCCTGGTGGATGTGTGGAGGCCTGTGGATGTGGTCTACCTGGACTTCAGCAGGACCTTTGACACTGTCCCCCACAGCAAACTGCGGCTAAGCTGTCAGCTCATGGCTTGGATGGCAACACTGTGCTGGGTTAGGAATTGGCTGGAAGGCCAAGCCCAGAGAGTGGTGGTGAATGGTGTCACATCCAGCTGGAGGCCGCTCACTAGCAGTGTCCCCCAGGGATCAGTACTGGGCCCCATCCTCTTTAACATCTTCATTGATGATCTGGATGAGGGCATTGAGACAGTCATCAGCAAGTTTGCAGATGACACCAAGCTGGGGGCAGATGTTGGTGGGTTGGAGGGCAGAAGGGCTCTGCAGCAGGACCTCGAGCGCCTGGACAGATGGGCAGAGTCCAAGGGGATGGCTTTCAACAAATCCAAGTGCTGGGGGCTGCACTTTGGCCACAACAACCCCATGCAGAGCTACAGGCTGGGGTCGGAGTGGCTGGAGAGCAGCCAAACAGAAAGGGATCTGGGGGTGCTGATTGACACCCGCCTAAACATGAGCCAGCAGTGTGCCCAGGTGGCCAAGAAGGCCAATGGCATCCTGGCCTGCATCAGGAATAGTGTGGCCAGCAGGAGCAGGGAGGTCATTCTCCCCCTGTACTCTGCACTGGTTAGGCCACACCTTGAGTACTGTGTCCAGTTCTGGGCCCCTCAATTTAAGAAGGACATTGAGGTGCTTGAGCGTGTCCAGAGAAGGGCAACGAGGCTGGTGAGAGGCCTCGAGCACAAGCCCTATGAGGAGAGGCTGAGGGAGCTGGGATTGTTTAGCCTGCTGAAGAGGAGGCTCAGGGGAGACCTTATTGCTGTCTACAACTACCTGAAGGGTGGTTGTGGCCAGCAGGAGGTTGCTTTCTTCTCTCAGGCAACCAGCACCAGAACAAGAGGACACAGTCTCAAGCTGTGCCAGGGGAAGTTTAGGCTCAAGGTGAGGAGAAAGTTTTTCACTGAGAGAGTCATTCGCTACTGGAATGGGCTGCCCGGGGAGGTGGTGGAGTCACCGTCCCTGGAGGTGTTCAAGGCACGTTTGGACGTGGCACTTGGTGCCATGGTCTAGTCCTGAGGTCTGTGGTAGTGGGTTGGACTTGATGATCTTTGAGGTCTCTTCCAACCTTGCTGATACTGTGAACACTGTGAATACTAAAAATATACATTGTGTCAGTAAAATATCAACAGTTTAATGATAAAACTGGAGGTGAATAAGCAATATGCTCCTTTCTTTGTAGATAAATAGGAAGCTTGAAAAAGAATAGCCTTCCAATTCTATCAGATTTTGTCAAGATTGGTCTTAAATTATTTAATTCACTGAGGTAGAGCCTCTGTGCTGAGTCTGGTGTTCTGTCTGAAATATAGAAGGCTTCGAGGAGACCTTGTAATAGCCTTCCAGTATCTGAAGGAGGCCTATAAGAAGGCTGGGGAGGGGCTATTTACAAAGTCTTGTAATAACAGGATGAGAGGCAATGGGTTTAAACTGGCAGAGGGGTGATTTAAACTGGATGTTAGGAGGAAGTTCTTTCCAGTGAGGGTGGTGAGGCACTGGAACAGGTTGCCCAGAGAGGTTGTGGCTGCTCCCTCCCTGGAGGGGTTCAAAGCCAGGTTGGTCGAGGCTGTGAGGGACCTGTACTAGTGGGAGGGGTCCCTGCCTATGGCAGGGGGTTGGAACTAGATGATCCTTGAGGTCCCTTCCAACCTTACCATGATTCTATGATTCTATACTGACACTATTCTAAAGACCAGTACTTTAACTCTTTCTCTGCAGTCTGCAGAATAAATATGAAAAATTCTTCCCTTTTTGGTTGTTTTTTTTTTTTTTTTATCCATTCGACTGTTTCTGTCTGTGCAAGAGTGAGCATAGATTTAGAATCTTTCTAGAATAATTCCTTTCCAAAATTTGGCCTCCTAACTTACACACAATCCGAGTGTGTGTGGAAGATTTGAAGTAGCTGCTGGTTTCCTTCATCTGCTACAAGAAAAGGAGTTCTCTCTCACACACCATTTATTCAAATGTATTCACTCTAAAAATATTCATATAATTTAAGCAGAAACCAGCCACCATTTCAGTTTCTTGATGTCTTGTCAGACAAGATCAGTGTCTCAGTCAGACATAAAGTTTGATTCAGAAGAGAGAGGGAATGGAGAAAAGGGAATGAACCAAAAACTGCATGATTTTAGTTTGGACATTAAAAGAACACTGATGCTTTTCAGAATCAAAGACCCAGCATTATGGGACAAAGTAGGCTATTTCTGCAGTATTCATGCATATATGAAAAGATGCCATTCCTAATGCTTTCATTGTACCTCTGATTTTCATCATGGTCAAATTTATGTCATTTGGTATGGAAATTAAAAGCTATGTCGTAAGTGTAAAGCATTTTATCACTGGAGTTGTACTCATTTACAAGAAATCCTGACAGGCCTTAGACCTATTTTGGACATTTTTCTCACTCTATAGTAAAGCTTGTGGGAGAAGTATTTGAAAGTATTTTTGAAGAAAACTTTGATGGAAATGGCTGCATTTAGTCATCTGGATATTTAAATCATAAAAATTTTGATGATTTATGTTTTTCCTGTTACACATTCTTAAGCTGACTTTTGTTCTGCCTAGAAGAAAGAAACAAATACTGAAATTTGGGAGAAACTTGTTATACACAGAAACAGCAACCAAGGAAGTGTGTCTTCACATGGTACCCACGATCTAAAAATACATCTATTTTAATTTCAGTTATGAAATATTCAGTTACAAAATAATTACTGATTTGCTAACACAGTGTGTTAGCAAATCAGTAATTATTTGACAAATGGTGTGAAGAAAGAGGAAAAAAGAATATGACAGCTATGTTGTTCCTACTTTAAAACTGATACTATATTCATAGGATGCTAAAAGCTACTGAAATGTTAAAAGTTTAAAAAAAAAAAATCCAAACCAAACAAACAAAAGCCCCAAACAAAACAAAACAAACAAAAAAAACCCCAATCACCAAAAAAAACCCAACAAAACACTTAACCAAAACCTGCCAAACTTGTTCATCTTCATGCACACTCTAGTGTGCTTACAATTGGATGTACTGAAGGAAAATGAGAATCCACACTTAAAAGTCTACAAACACTTTATGCTTGTGTGTTTCTTTGCAACTCACAGCATAGTTTACTGATATTTGCTGAGATGTTTTCAGCAGCTATGAAGTTTGCACTGAAAGTTGGAGGACTAGGCTGAGTATTAGGAGGAAGTTCTTCACAGAAGAGAGTGACTTGCCATTGGAATGAGCTGCCCAGGGAGGTGGTGGAGTTGCCATCTCTGAAGGTGTTCAAGAAAAGACTGGATGAGGCACTTGGTGCCATGGTCTAGTTGATTGGATAGGGCTGGGTGATAGGTTGAAATGGATGATCTTGGAGGTCTCTTCCAACCTGATTGATTCTATGATTCTATGATCCTATGACTAGATCCTGTCAGCGTCAGTAGTAGTAGCATGAATAATACTAACGTAATTAATCATAGAATCATTAAGGTTGGAATAGACCTCTAAGACCCAAGCATCAACCCAGCACAACCATGCCTACTGAACCATGTCCCCGGGTGCTGCGTCTATGTATTTTTTGAACACCTCCAGGGACAGTGACTCCACCACGACCCTGGGCAACCTGTTCGAATCCCTGACCACTCTTGCAGGAAAGAAATTTTTCCTGATGCTCAACATAAACCTCCCCTAGTGCAATTTCAGGCAATTTCTGTGGGAGAAGAGGCAACACACACCTCACTACAGCCTTCTTTCAGGTAGTCATGAACAATAAAACCTCCCTTCAGTCTTCTTTTCTTCAGACTAAACATTCCCAGTTCACTCAGATATTCCTCATAAGGCTTGTTCTCCAGACCCTTCACCAGCCTCTTTGTTCTTCTCCAGACGTGATCCAGCACCTCAATGTCCTTGTAGTGAGGGCTCCAAAAGTAAATGCAGTTGCAAATGCCCAAGCCAGTAAACACACTGGCATGATCAGATGTTTTTAAAAACCATGCATATCTTATGCACTGCCTCTTTGTTGCTTTCATATGTTTTCAAGCACATAAATAGAGTACCTATAGCATGATTTTTTTTTGTTGTTTCTTTTACTCACTTGTATTTGGAAACATCTCTTACTTTTAGGGAGAATTTATTATTAATGATGGGCTTTTCTAATTTCTTCTCAAAATCTCACAATTGTTCATATCTAGATTTATTTGCCTAGCTACATGTGTGTGCAGTTTCTGTCCTTCTTTCAATATCTTCTTTCCCCTCTTTTTCATGAGCCACTCCTTAGCATCATGTAGCTCTTCAGTTGAGTCACAGAAAGTGTCAAATTTGGCCACACTGACTATGATGTACCTGAATAGGGGAAAAAAGCTTTTTGAACTTTGAGTGTAGGAACCAGTCTAATTATTGCACCTTCTCCACGTGAATTAAGATTGTGACTACTCAGCATTTCTTCACATTTTTCAGAAGACTGTACAGCTAGGAGGGCTACTTTGTACTCTGGGTGTGAGCAGCTTACACTCTCTCAGTTGTGAATTATCTAATACGATAATATTCTGGCTTCATTTAACCATATTATAGAGCTCCTCAGCTCTGCTGAATCTGTTAATTGCAGAAATTCGTTTTACCAAGATGGTATTCAAAATGCAGAAGTGAAATAGAATGAAACATTTACTGTTGCTGTAGTCAGCAAAATGTCTGTTTTGTAAGTAGCAGCAGGTAGATGGATAATGGTTAGCAGAACTGTGTCCTGTGGAGAATGACACATTTTCTGGGTCACTAAATAGTCAGCTCGCTCAGTTCAAGTACAATAGTAATTGAATGCTGGAAGATTTATGGTGACAGTAGATTGGGGATAGTGGTTCACCAAATAAAAAGGGCAGACCTATTTCCTCTAAACACAGTTTTTGATAGTTAGGAAAGCTTTATTCTCCTCTTATGAGCTGACCAGTTTCTGGAATGTTCACCCACTGTTTGAATTCCACATTTTGCCTGAAGTTCATCTCCAGTGAGCAGGCAATCTCCGAGAGCCGTCGGTGAGGCAGAGGGACGCTCCAAGGGCTGTCACCTTCCGTCTTTCATTTCTTCCCCTTCAGTTACATAAATAATAACTATTTCAGCCCTGTCGCTCCAGGATTATATGAACCCATGGACATAGAAGGGATTTCTTTGAGAGTCACTGAGGACAACGTTGAGTGCTGCAGGCTCTGAGGCATTAACTTTTTCCATCCTCACCTATGAACATGAGTTGCCTTAATTTCAAAGCAATTGCAAGCTAAGTTGAAGACCACAGAAGGACTCTGGCAGTTGCTTTTGCACCATTGGGATCTAACTGGAGAGGTGGAATTGCCTTTCAGCTTATGCTCCTGTCCAGTTCATCTCAAAGCTAGACAGGGAAAGTTGGTTCTGTATCGGTAGGCACACAACTGCCAACCAGATATGAGTGCTGGTTCTGAAAATAACTCCCCATAGAGATTGATGTAAGCCTTGCTATAAGGACTGAAGAGGTTAAAGTGCAGTTTAATGTCAGAGGAAGATTGTTTTTCTTTCCTTTTAAATCAGATGAGGGTTACATTTTCCAAATACTGTTGTACTCTGAAGGTTGCTGCATAAAGAAAAGACTGAGTACTTCAAAGGAAAACCCACGTACACAGTTATGCTGACATTACTGTCTGTTCTCTCTAGTATGCTGTCGAGTGTCCTAATTCAAGTAGAGTGCCATGCTTACCTTACACAATCTTCTAATGGTATATTTCACATTAAAATGTTGGGATTTTTATCTTCCCTTTCAAATTAGTATTAAGCCCAAAACTTTTAATGTACTTGATAAGAAAAAAAATACTACTAGAGTTGGAAGGAAAATTCTATGATTTCTCAAGTAGAAGTACTTAGCAGAGCAATGAATTTTCAAATTAACACCTGAGGGAAAATAGTCTTTTTTGAGGTCTTTTAAAGTCATCATGTTGCACTTCTGAACATATATTTTCAAATAATTTTCAATTAATTTGTCCTGCTTTCTGAGATTAATCTTCAAATCCGAAATGTGTAGAACACTGATGTTAAAAGCAAACGCCAAAATACCTAGAGAGTTTTTGATAAGGAAAATACATCTGGGTATACCATTCCAGTCCATGGATATAAGCTTTATTTTCAGTTGAAATTGAGCCTGCTGAGAGTGTAAGGCTTTCTAGCTTTGTAGCCATTCTTTAAAGGGCACACAGGACTATGCAGGTGTAGAGCTTTCCTTTTACAAGGACATAAGCAGGTGTATAGATGATAGTAGAGCAGTAGATGTGATTTTTCTTGATTTCAATAAAGCATTTGGCACCGTCACCCAGAGTATCCTTGCAGCTAAACTGAGGAAGCATGATCTGGATCACAGAAACCTAGCACAGAAATTTTCCAGTTGGAAAAGACTCTCAGGATCATCACGTCAAACCATTACCTCTACTCTACAAAGTTCACCCTTAAACGGTATCATCAATTACCATATCGAAATAACTTTTAAACATATCCAGGGCCGATGACTCAACCTCCTCCCTGAGCAGCCCATTCCAATGTCTGACCATTCTTGCTGTGAAAAAATGTTTCCTAAGCCCCAGCGTAAACCTACCCAGTTGCAGCTTGAGACCACTCCATCTTGTTCTATCACTATTGACCTGTGAGAAGAGACCAGCAGCAGTGTCTGCACAGTGTTCTTTCAGGTATCTATGGAGAGCAATGAGGTCTCCCTTCAGTCTCGTTTTTCAAACTAAATGGCCCCAGCTCCTTCAGTGGTTCTTCATTATTTATTCTCCAGGTCCTTCCCCAACTTCCTTGCCCTCCTTTGCACTCACT
>WBNM01018271.1:0-11892 GCA_013399055.1 Ramphastos sulfuratus | reverse complement strand
AGAGTTGTGGTCAATGGGACAGAGTCTAGTTGAAGGCCTGTTTCTAGTGGAGTTCCACAGGAGTCGGTGCTGGGACCAGTGCTGTTCAGTATATTCATGAAGACCTGGATGAGGGCACAGAGTGCACTGTCAGCAAGTTTGCTGGAAGGAGTGGCTGACACAGCTGAGGGCTGTGCTGCCATTCAGTGAGACCTGGACAGGCTGGGGACTTGGACAGGGAGAAATTAATGAAATAGAAGGACAAGTGTAGAGTGTTGCATCTGGGAAAGAACAACCTCATGGACCAATATAGGTTGGGGACTGATCTTTTGGAGAACATTGTGAGGAAAAGTCACACTGGGGTCCAGATGAATAGAAGGGTGGCCATGAGCCAGAAATGCACCCATGTGACCAAAAAGGCCAATGGCATCCTGGGCTGTGTTAAAGTGCTATGGCTAGTAGGTCCAGAGAGGTTGTCCTCCTACTTTGCTCTGCCTTGGTGAGGCCACATCTGGAATATTATGTCCAGTTCTGGGCCCCTCCTTTCAGTAAAGACCTCAAGGAACTGCTTGAAGAGTCCAGGGCAAGTCACAAAGATGGTTAAGGAAGTGGAACATCTCCCTTACGAGGAAGGCTGAGAGAGCTGGGTCTCTTTACCTTGGAGAAGAGGAGACTGAGGGGTGACCTCATTCATGCTTATAAATATGTGAAGGACGTTAGGAGGATGGAGCCAGGATCTTCTCATTGTTGTCCGAAGACAGGACATGGGGCAAGAGTTGCAAGCTGGAGCATAGAAGGTTCTTCCTAAACATAAGGAGAATATTTTTCACTGTGAGGGTGACAGAGCACTGGAACAGGCTGCCCAGAGAAGTTGTGGAGTCTCCTCTGTAGACTTTCAAAACCCACCTGAATGTGGTCTTGTGCGACCTACTCTAGATGATCCTGCTTTGGCAGGGAGGTTGCACTAGATGATATTTTAGGGTCCCTTCTAACCCTTAACATTCTGTGATTCTGTGGTTCTGTGACTCTTCCGGCTGTGTTCTAGGTGCTAATAGGAAACCAATGTCCTGATCCAGATTTTCAGTCCTTATAGTCCTGAGTAAACTATTATTGCTACATTCATTAAAAAGCAAATTAAATTTACGTAAGTTAGATTTAAATAAAATGCTAAATCCTCTGTGTGGGGGAGGGAAGTGAATTCTTTTATATTTCAGATTTATTTTATTGTTTAGCATTTTGCTTCCATCACTTCCTTTAAATGATGAAAGTGTTTGTTTTGTTTGTTTTCCAGCTATTCATCCAATTTCTCCACCACTGTCACAAGCTTCCAAAGAGTTTTTACTACAGTAGCATATTCTGTCATTTCTTCCTCTAAATGGTAAACAAACGCACTTGAAAGAGACCTTTCAAAATTCAAGAAAAAAATTAATTTGGAAGTAGAGCCTTTAAATATATGTCATGGACCATTTCTAGCTAATGAGGAGGCAGTTGTTGAACTGCAAAAGACAGTTATGCACAGTTCTGGAAGAAGTACAAAAGACAATGTTCTCTTTCATATAATCCTGCTATGGTTTGGATTGGAAGAGATTTTAAAGGTCAAGTTCCAAGCCTGCGGCTGGGACACCCTCCAACCTGTCTGTGAACTATTCCAGGGATGGACCATTCAGAGGTTCTCAGGGCAACCTGTTCCCGTGTCTCACCTCTCTTAAAGTGAAGAGCTTCTTTAATCTGAATCTATCATCTTTCCTTTTTAAACCATTTTAAACCATTTAAAACCATTTTAAATTTTAAACCGTTACTCTTCTCCATCACTTTGCAGTGCTTTTGCTTCCCTTCTTCTTCATGTAATAGTAGAAGGTATTTCTTCTTTGGTCTTTGTCCTTCATTAGTACATAATTTTGCATATGTCTTCAGAACTACTTCTTGGACCTTCTGGTGCTCTGCATCTGGCTAGCTGTGTTATATGATACTAGTATATTACAAGTGTGAAATATGGAGGCCCAAATATGGGGGCCCAAATAAGGAGCCAAAAAGGTATTATTTTTATTGGTGCTGAATAATCACAGGTTTAATATTTGATTAACTTTTCTGGAAAGCCAGGCACAGTGATAGCGGTCAGATACTGGAACAGGTTGCCCAGGGAGGTCGTGAATGCCTCTGAATGAATCCTGAAGGTTTTCAAGGCCAGGTTGGATGAGACCTTGAGCATCCTGGTCTAATGGAAGGTGTCCTTGCCCATGGCAGGGGGATTGGAGCTGGATGATCTTTAAGGGCCCTTCCCACCCCATTCTATGATTCTATGAATCATAGAATTCTATGAATTCTTGTGCTTGTTAGCAGCAGAGATGGTCAGTGCTCCCTTTAACTTTGTACAAACCCTTCCAAAGCAGCCTCTTAAAAAGAGTTCCTATATTGACATCGACCTTTACCTTAGAATAACAGAGAAGTAAGTCTTTCTCTCTTTTTGCCTATTTGTAGGCACTTGTTTCTTTTCACTTTTTAAAGGCAAACGTTTTGTGGTCTGTGTCATTATGCAGTCACAAACTACTTTTTCTAGTGCTTCATTCCCTTTTGCTGCACAGCTAGGAGAGATTAAAATTAAAAAGAGAACTTTAAATGGAGTTGCCCTACTGTTATTTGTTGTAGCTGCAACCTAATTTCACTGTCCTCCGATAAGTGAGATGGTGTAGGGAAGGGACATGGGTCTGGGTGTTTATGTTCATTCATTCATAAACCAGGAACGTTAATATTCTTGGAGTTCAAAACAAGAGCATAAATCATCCCTTTGTGAAGTGTTGTGCTTGGAGTATTGCTCATTTGAAGACTGATTTGCATGCGTCCTAGAGGTTAGAGAAAGATATCTACAGCTCAGGTCTTTGTGCAAGTAATTACATATCCATCACACATGCTATTTTTCCAAAATGTTAAGACTTTTTTTTTTTTTGCCTGTTTCTACTTCAGAGAAACCATAAGACAATTACAACAGCTCTTGTGTGTATCACAGATTATGTGATACCTTTCTTTGTACTTGGAAAGTACTCACAGAATGCTGATGATCTGCAAACAGGATCCCTATTATCTCAATAGTCTCTGAACATATTTATTTTTCATTCTTTGTTTTACAGTGTCATGCAGGCAGGCAGGGCATGAGTAAAGGTAGAAAATGATTAAAAGCTTTGAATTATCATTTTGGAGAGAAATTGTCTTCTAATAATGAGCATTCATTCTTTTGCAACAGATATTAAGTAAATTAATTATGCAATAACTGCCCTGTTGTAAAACCATACTGAAGATGTCACTTAGATAATTTTTTGTGTGGTGGCCTAAAAATAAGATCTGCAACAAAATTGTCCAGATAAAAGCTTTTCAAGTTTTCTGGCAATACCAGAGAAGAAGAGTCCAACAGGTTATTGGTTTAAGCCAAAATAGATAGAGCAGAGTTTAAAAAATGAATCCCTAGAAAAATACTTTGATTCAGTTTTGGACGTTTGTTTCTTCAAAAAATAAAACTGCAGGAGATTCTAAACATGAATCAAAATATGTAATAGAAGTTAACTTTCAAATTGCAACTTCTTTACAACTCTTTACTTTGTAACTGGCCAAACCAAAAATCAGTTCACTGAAGGCTTATTAATAATCGAAACAATTTTTGGTCAACAGTGTGGCCAAAAAGCCCAAGTTCTGTTCTTTGATATGAGCAAATTTCTATCACAGTCAAATAAAATCAGCTTTCTCCTCTTTGTTTTGTCCTGGGTAATTAACATATGCTTGTAAGACTCTCAGAATATGTCTTAGAGTCTTGCAAAAGGAAAATTATTCTAAGTTATCTTTCACAGGTTTTAATTAATTTTTATAAATATCCATTTAAAAATGCAGGGAAAAAATAGCAATTGAGACATTTCAAAATCTAAGTATAAGTGAAGTTCTGATTACTAATCTTAAAAAGGAAGTAGTTGCTGTAGACTGATCAGATATGCTGGACTCCTGTATTAAGACTTCATCTCTCTCACTTCACAGAGGCATTTGAGGGAAGGTGGGACAGTTAGTACATTGCATAGACAGTGGCTATAGGAATAAATAAACACTTGTTCTCAGAAAAATAGGGACAACCAAAGAAATACTCAGGAAGAAAGATGAGAGCTTCACAGGGAATGTTTTCACAGAATGGCAAATACATGGAAGTAGTTATTCCTGGAATTTGTGAAAGAAAATGTATAAAACTAGGTGGTACCCAAAAATTGGAATGGAGTAAAAGGGGTTTTTTTAAGTCATGAAAATGGTGTAACATCTGACCTGAAAAATCCATCAATGTCTGTTTGCTGTGTTTACAGAGGAACACAGCATGTCTCCTATTCTCACATGTGGACTTTTCCTACTGCTCCCTGACTGAGATGTAACATCACTTTGGTTCACCAGGCAGTGGGTCTAATGTTACAGTGCTAGGAGATATTTTAGTTTAAGTTTTTTTGTTTATTTTTGAGATATACTGATACAGGCTCTTCAGCCTGGAGAAGAGAAGGCTTCAAGGAGACCTTATAGTAGCCTTCCAGTATCTGAAGGGGGCCTGCAGGAGGGCTGGGGAGGGACTATTTGCAAGGTCTTGCAATGACAGGATGAGGGGCAATGGATTTAAACTGGCAGAAGGGAGATTTAGACGAGATGTTAGGAGGAAGTTCTTTGCAGCGAGGATGGTGAGACACTGGAACAGGTTGCCCAGGGAGGTTGTGGCTGCTCCCTTCCTGGAGGTGTTCAAGGCCAGGTTGGATGAGACCTTGAGTGACCTGTACTGGTGGGAGGTGACCCTGCCTCTGGCAGGGGGTTGGAACTAGATGATCCTTGAGGTCCCTTCCAACCTTACCATTCTATGATTCTATGATACCTTCCATAAACTAAAACTCTTAACTGCCTTTCAGTAATGCATTCTGTCAAGAGTCATGTTCATGGAAAAAATAGTGTTGAGAACACATGGAGTTAAAAAAGAAATTGTTTGGTTTGCATTTTCCAATTACTTTTTAAATGCAAAACATAGATCAGTTTGCCATGTTGGTAATTACTTAACTCCAGAAAAATACTGTCAAGTGTGTACTTGCAGTAAGATTTCAAAATTAAGAATATATTAATAACTTGTCACTTCTGTGTCAGAGATGGAATTAGAATGTGCACCAATGTTAAATAAATTTCTTTCAACCACTTTTAATGTAGTTAAATTAAATCAAATAAAACTTTGAAGTATTGCTGTAAGGATAGTCTGTGGTTCTTCTAGGGACAGGCCTGCTACAAGGACAAGCTGAGGGAGCTGGAGGTGTTCATCCTGGAGAAGAGAAGGCTCCAGGGAGATCTAATAATGACCTTCCAGTACCTGAAGCAGGCCTACAAGAAGGATGGAGAAAGACTGGTTACAAAGGCCTGCGGTGACAGGATGAGCCATAATGGCATCAAACTAGAGAAAGCAGATTGAGATTGGATGTTAAGAACAAGTTCATTACCGTGACGGTGGTGGAACACTTGAACAGGTTGCCCTGTTGAGATAGTTGAGGCTCCATCCCTGGAGATAATTCAAGGTGAGGCTCAAGAGGGCTCTGGGCAACCTGATCTAGTTGAGGATGCCCCTGCTGACTGCAGGGACTAGATCCCTTTGGAGGTCCCTTCTTGCCCTTCCAGCTATTCTATGATTTCCCAAATGTCTTAAGTTTATGTGAATATTATTAACTAACTAGCCATGTTATCCTGGAATGGATCTCATGCGATGTGCTTTACACTTTCCAAAATTGTGCTCCTATTAATTTTTGTTCTAAAATGTCACCTCTTGGGATTAAAAAAAAAAATTACTAATTTAACATAATCTGCTTGCAGAAACAGGGTGGGTTTTTTGGCCATAAAGTAGTAAACAAATCCTATTTTACCTTGTCTCATCACTTAAGGATGCAGAATGGATTTTGTAGTTATCTAAATTTGCATGAAAGATAATAAAGTGGCTATGAGTGGTAAATTAATGTGCATAGCTTGTCTTACTCTAGACTGCAAATAACTAATCATTGACAAAGAAAACCTGACTTAAAAGTTTCAGAATTTCACACAACCTTACAAAAGATTTATTTGTCATTAATTCCATACTTAATTTAGGATGAGATCTGTGTTTGTCTGCTGTGTCTTCACATTTACCAAACTTTGGGGCAATAGAAGGCTGAAACTTAGAGCTGACAAGGTGACTCAGTGTAAGAGGCACAGCATCAGGATTGGAACTGTAGAGTCCAGCCCCCAGACCGTCTCTCTAGGATTTTTATTTGTTTGTTTGTTGTTTTGCTTTTCTGAATCATGTCAGAAAAGGATGTGTTTGGTTTTCTCTTCTGAGTAGTAGCTGACCAGCGATGGCATCCAAAATCTAAAACCTGTTTCACATAGCTGCAGAGTTCAACACAGTGCATTCTGTATGTCACATTGAAAGCAATCAGTGGACCAGGTCTTTTTTTGTTTGTTTTTTCTTTGTTTGTTTTTCTTCTTAATTAAATATTTACCATAGATTTACACCAAAGTTCTAAACCATGAGCTATCCACAAATGGCACAAATTGGGAATGTCCAGACAGGAAGTAAATCAATACATGGAAATGGATGTCATAATATTTTTGAGTAAGTTTTTTGTTTATCATTGCTTCAACAATCAATCTGTGTTTTTCTAGGCAAGAAGAACTGAATGTGTGTCTTAGAGATGTCTACATACTTAGCTGTTGAAGCAGCCTGATTGGGTCCACAGTGGCTCAGTTCAAAATTTGAGCAGCTTGATGAGAAGGAGCAGGATAGAGGTCTAGAAGGGTGTTGTGGCCTGGGGGTTTCATGTCTGTGCATGCAAGCACAAGATTACATTGCAGCACTGCTGTGCAATTCCAATAACGCTGTATGGCAGCCAAGGTGGCTGCTTCCCTAAGGGGCTCAGAGAAGGGAGGATATCGGCCATTTCTTGTCACATTGGAAAGCATTGGTTTAGACTGTCTTACTCATAGATGAAGTGCAGTTTAAGGCAATGGGACTTAACCTTTCAGACATAACTTCAGTCTGAAAACTTTAGGGATCCTGTCTTTGGTTAAACCTGTATTCAGGTTTGTAACATGATTATCTGTGTTCAGTGCTATTCATCCATCAAATAGTTATGGTTGTTATAAAAATAACTTAGTAGCATTTGCTTTCATATTCAGGACCTTTTTTCTTTCTATCAAGAAGGAATATTCAAAACCATAGTTGCTAAGAGCGAAAGAATGAGACTTTTAATGAAGTGAAAGGAAACATGTTTTCTAAGATGATATATCAAGCTGCTGATAAAAGCACACAAACCCCCTAAGTCCTAGCTCAGCTCTCTAACTGAAAAATAGCTAAACAAGATAATTGTCTTCTGGAAAGCTACTTTCTACACAGAAAGCTGAATTGTAGGATGGTTTTGGTTGGAAGAAACCTTCTAAGATCATTTAGCCAAAGTATTCAGCATGGAAAGTAACATCTTTCACTAGATTAAGTTGCTCAAGGCTCCATTCAATCTGACTTTGAACACTTCCAGCGGTGGGGCATCCACAAATTCTCCAGGCAACCAGTTACAGTATCTCACCACCCTCATCATAATAATTGTCTTCCCTATGCCAAATCTACCTACATTAAATATAAAAACATTACCCTTTCTCCTATCACTACAGGCTTTAGTAAAAATTATATCTGCCTTCTATACAAACCTTTAAATATTTGAAAGACCAAAATAAGGTCTTCCCAGAGCTTTTTCTTCTCTCCAGAGCTTTTTCTTCTCCAGGCGGGAGAATCCTGACTCTTTATTTAGCCTTTCTTCATAGGAGAGGTGTTCCAGCTGTCAGTCTTTCTTGGATCTTTGGGATCATTTTCATGGTCCATTTCTGGAACTACTGTGTCATGGCTCATGTCTTTCTTCATCTGGGGATGCCAAAGCTGAGTGCAGAATTCACAGTGGAGTGTCATGAGGGTGGAGTAGTAGGGGAGAATCACCATACTTGCCCTGCTGGCTATTGATCTTTTTGTACAGCCCAGGATACAATTGACCTTCTCACCTGCAAGTGCACACTGCCATCTCAGGTCCAACTTTTCATCCACCGGTAACCCTTCTCCACAAGGCTGTTCTCAATCCATTAATCTCTCAGCCTGAATTGATACTGGGAATTGCCTTGATCCAGGTGCGGGAACGTTGCTCTTGGCTGTGTGGAACCTCATGAGGATCACTCTTCAAGCCTGTCAACATCTCTGAGTAGCATCCAGTCCTCAAGCTCAGCTTGGTCTCATATGCAAACTTGCTGAGGGTGCATTCAGTCCCACTATGCCATTCGGGAAGATAATTATATACTGTTTTTCTCAGTACAGATGCATGAGGGACATCACACATTCCTCATTTCCACTTGGACATTAACTCATAGGCTATAACTCTGGGAATGGTCATCCAGTTAATTCCTTAACTAACATTCCATCCATCAAACCTGTATCTCTTCAATTTATTGGCAAGGGTGTTCTGGAGGATCATATTAAAGGCCTTACAGAAGTCCAAACTGATGACATCCCTAGCTCTTCCTTTGTCCACTGATGCAGTCACTCCTTTATACAAAACCACTAGGTTAGTCAAGCATGGTTGGGCCTCAGTGAAGCCATATGCCTCAACTTAACTACCAGGAGAATCTGCACCTTAGCAGGCACTAAGGATCCTTTTTATTACCCTCTTTATAATTATTTNTCATTAATAATGGCAAAAAATATAGCCTTAAAAGCATTTCCAGTTTTTCTACTTTTTTTTGTTTGATTTGATTTCTTTTTTTCACAGAGCTAATGTCCAGATAAATTATATCTACCTTTCTGCCCTACGCTGCTCTTAAAATAAGTTGCAGGAGAGTTGAGTTAGGACATGTTCTTTCTCATCATCTGTATGATAGGATGAATGTTCCCACCTCTAAAGCAAAAATAATGAAGGAAAAATGTTTTTATGTGTTTTGAAACAAAGGTCTTGCTAATGTTTTGTGAGACATTTTTATTCTAATAGAAGCCAGCAGGCCAAGAGAGGTTATTCTTCCCCTTTACTCTGCTCTCATGAGAGCTCCACTTTGAATACTGTGTCCAATTCTAGTGTTACCATCATAAGAGGGACACAGAGCTGTTGCAGTGAGTCCATAGGAGGGCCACAAAGATGATCCAAGGGCTAGAACACCTCTGCTGTGAGGAAAGGCTGAGGCAGCTGGGGTTGCTCAGCCTAAAGAAGAGAAGACTCTAGGGGGATCTTATAGCTGCCTTCCAGTACCTGAAGGGATCCTACGAGAAGGCTGGAGAGGGACTTTTCATAAGGTTATCTAAAGACAGGACAAGGCAGAATGGTTATAAGTTGAGGAAGAGTAGTAAGACTGGATCTTAGGACAAAGTTCTTTATTACAAAGGTAGTGAGACTCTGGAATAGGTTACCCAGAGTGGTTGTGGATGCCCCCTCCTGGAAGGGGTTCTGGGCCAGGATGGGTGAGGCCTTGGACAGCTGAGTCTAGTTGAAAGGCATCCCTGCCTATGGCAGGGTGATTGGAATAGATGATCTCTGACATCTCTTTCAACCTGAGCCATTTTATGATGATTGTAGGATTCAATTGTTAATTAATTCAGTCTGATTTGTAAGTTAATCTTTTGAGGTTAAGCCTGGTGAAGTACAATCAATTGCAAACTTCACCCTAAAGAAATTTTTTCATGAAGCATTTTTCTTTAATAAAGTACCAGTTTTCCACAAGGCAGTAAAATTCATTGATATTTAAATCTAAGTGACATAAGATTGGTTTTCTGTCTCTTCTTTTGTTAGTACTCTTGCTGTATAAATATCTTTAATTAGATTCTACACACTAGAAATGAATTTTCATATTAAGCAAAGTCAAATTGGTGTCTTTCTATGCTAAGGGGAGGCAGATATATGTATAACATAATCCATTGTTAATAACAGCTGTGTGAATAAATCATACTATTTATACATGCTGAGGAAAGTATGTAGCCAGCTAACTTTAGGAAGGCCATGTGAAGCTTTCAGCTAAGCTTACTGGAAATGTGAGCTGCGGTCACCAATCAATTGGGCGCTCTACTGAGCCTAAACAAAAATCTGAGAGGAAGTTTGTAAGTGGAAAATAACAGATAAAGACTATCATTGATACAAAACAAAGAGAACAACTTGGTGCTAGACCTTGTACTTGTAAGTAAATAGCAGTGTACTGAGAAACCAGATACTGTATTGACATCCAATTTTGATCCATGTTAGAGCATTTATCAAGGCTTTTTTGTGCCAAATTAGGATACTTTGACAATTAGTGAGGGTTTTTTTGGTTTTTTTCCTTTTTTTTTTTTTTTGTTTTTGAAATAAATCTTTCAGAGATGTTCAGTGATAGGACAAGGGACAGTGGTGCAAGCTGAAACATAGAATGTTATGTGCAAACATAAGGAAAAACCTTTTCACTGTGAGGGTAGTAGAGCACTGGAAGAGGCTGCCCAGCGAGATTGTGAAGTTGCCTTCTATGGAGCCATTCAAAACCCTCCTGGATACATAGTAGGGGGTTTGGACTAGATGATCTTTTGAGGTCCCTTCTAACCCCAACATTCTGTCATCCCACAATCTCCCCCAAGAACTTATTTAGGAGAAATGTTTTGGCAAAAACCTGGCATTTCTGACTGTAAAGTTTTTCAGAAGTTTGGTTTCTTTTAGAGTTTCATAGTTCTTTTACAACATTTTTATATCTGAAATAAAAAATGAAGATTTATGTAACTTTCCTAAAGGATCATAACAATAAACAAAAGAAGCAGATTTTCAGTTGCAATAGATATTGAAAGGAAACCTTGAAATAAGGAACACTGACTTGTTTTATTCATTTGTTTTCCATTTTAATTTCCATTCAGTTTCCGCACTTAAACCAGACAGCTCCTTGCAAACTCACAGTCCAACTCTGAAATGTTTATGATAGAACCACAAATGGAAAGCACAAATTTATGACAGTTGTTAAGATTTTAACAGGATGCTCCTTCATTAAAACAGATTCACTAGTCTGGCTACTGTACATTACTGAGTTTACTGTTTAGCAACATCCATAAATTACTACAGTACAATGAAAAGTAACAGTAATGGCTGTTAGACTTGTAGAAGGTCTAATCATAGAACTACATCATGGCTCGAGTTGCAAGGGACCTTGAGGATCATCTACTTGCAACCCCCCTACCATGGGCAAGGACACCTCCCACTAGACCAGGTTTCTCCAAGTCTCTTCCAGCCTGGTCTTGAATGTCTCCAGGGGTGAGATGTCCACAACTCAGCACATCTTTGGTTATCCTCTCCTCCACAGTTGTGTTCTTCATCTGACACTAATTGTGAACTAAATTCGTCCCTAGTCTTATCACTGTTAAATAAAATGATCTCTTGATCCTTATAGAGCTTTCTTCTCTATCCAGCAGATAGAGTAGACTGGATGCTAATCTAATGTAATAGAATACAATCTAATGCAATTAATATCCCAGATTATTATTCATTATCTGGATGCAGAAGATAGTTTTGCTGCTGCTCCTCTAAAAGTACTTTTTTTTTTTCCTTTTGATGGGGTGAGTTTAGAGCTGGAAGTGACCTAGTGGAAGAAGTCAGTTAAGATTAAAAGGAAAAAGGTTGGATGGATTATTTGACAGACTGAGATATATTCTAGGTTCATGTCATAGAATCATAGAATCATCTGGGTTGGAATGCACCTCCAGAGGTCACCTAGTCCAACCTCTAATGCAGTTAGCAGGGACATTCTCAGCTAGATCAGGTTGCCCAGAGCCCTTTTGAGCCTCACTCTGAATATCTCTGGGGCTGGAGCCTCAACCACTTCTCTGGGCAACCTATTTAAGTGCTCGACCACCCTCATAGTAAAGGACCT
>WBNM01018265.1:103242-146776 GCA_013399055.1 Ramphastos sulfuratus | reverse complement strand
CCCCCACCCCTCACCCCCACCCAGCTGTGGGCTTTTGGGTGTCAAGTCAGAACTTGAGGGGGTTGAGGCTGACTGCCATCAGCACCCCAAAACCCATCCCTGCCTTACAGCCAGGCTGTGGCTTGCCCTCTCTGGAGACAAATGGATGTTTGGTGTGGCCATCTCTGGCCAGAGGGGTCCTGCCAGTGATGGGGCATCTGCTGGGCCCCACCAGAGCCCAGAGCAGCCTCTGCACCCATGCAGAGCTACACATTGTCCCCTTTGTCCTTCAGCACCATGAAGAGGCAAAAAGTGGAATTCCAGCCCCTGACACCACCCTTCACCCAATCGTGGGGGGGTGAGGGTACCCTTGCCAGAGCTGCTTTCACCACAAGTGACCTGCCAGGGGAAGGAGCTGAAAGGCAACAGCATGCAGAGGAGGTGGAGAGGATTTGTGACCAGATGGTCTGAGATCTCCCAGTGTGAGTTCCCAGCAGCTCCCAGAGCCACCCTTTCTGTGGTTGCCCCATAAGGTTAAGCTCTCGGGGGTGTTCGGGTCCTGGGGCTGAAAGGCACTGCTGATGTTTCCTGTTTCTCAGGAGGGCACGTGGCTGGGCCATCACCCACTGTGGTGGTGTCTGGACCATGCCAAGCTTTGTACCTTGGTGGTCTCCTCTTGGCAAGGCCAGCCCTGCCATGCATGGCAGGAGGAGAGCTGCTTTGTGATCTGGAGCCAGCTGGGGCCCGGCTGCAGTCACCCTAGAAGCTTGGGTCCTTTCACCTTCCCTCCCTCCTGGGCATGGCTCTGGCAGGACCATGGCCTCTCATTGTGGGGTTCAGCCTTGATTTTGCCTCTTGTGGTCCCCTTCTCCTCTGGGAACTTGCAACCTGCTGCAGAGCAGATCAACCACCTGGCTCTGCCTGAAGGCATCCTGCCCTTGGTGCTGCAGCTGTGCCAGATGTGAGGGCTGCAGAGCATTACCAAAACCAGCTGGAGCTTCTTGCTCCTGCCCTCATGGGGGAGATGCCAGGTACCAGCTGCTGGCTGCAGGGGCTGTGTGAGTGCAGAGCTGAAGGACAGAGGTGCTGGGACAGCTACCAGAGGAGACCAGAGAGCTCTCCCTCGCTCTCCATGCCAGGGCTGTGAGCTGCAGAATGAGGGAGGGAGGCAGGTGGCTGCTCCACCAAGAGAGTCCAAGTGGGCCTACTCCTGGACCCCTGTGGTTTGGCTGATTCCAGAGGAGGGGAGGCTGCTCTGCAGGTGGCACATAGGCACCTGCTGTCTCTGTGCCATGCCCGTGCTGCTGGCAGGCTGCAGGAGAGGGGAGCTGAGCTGCAGAAGGCTGCTGCACTTGGCAGATGGGTTGGAATGGAGGAGAAGCCTCTTCCAAGACAGCTCTTGATGGAAATTAGCCTTGCACAGCTCTGGGGGTGGGCTGTGAAGGTGAAGGGTTGGGAGAGGATATGCATGGTGGCTGCTAAATTTAGGAGGATGCTGTTTTGTTCCTTCTCTCCTTGCCTGTTGTGCTGGATCGTGCCCACAGCTCCTAGCCTGGTCCTGACCATACCCCAGCTCTGGGGTGTCTGTGTGGCTGTGCCTGGGAGGAGACTGCCTCTCCACCTCCCTTCTCATCCCCGAGACCTTTAATCTTTCATGCTGTCTAAAGCAATCCCCCAGGGACAGGAGATGGCTAATTAGCCCCTCTCCCCCTGCTCCTCCCTGCCCGTGTTTCCCGGACCCCGCCGGCTGCTGACCCCCTCTGCTCCCTGCCTCCGCAGCTCCTTATCTGCCCTGCGCAGCATTCCCGCCGGGAAGGGGAGGTGATGCTGCAGAGGCTCCAGCTCCCACTGCCGCTGTCTGCCAGGGCCTGCGGAGCTCTTCCCAGCCTGGCCTGGCTTCTGAAGGTGATGAGGCTGCTCCTTGGGCCTGGCTCCCAAAGAGGGTGTGGGGACATTGTCCCTGAGCAGCCTTGGTCCTGGTATGGAGCAAGACCTGGAGAGGGCAGCTGCTGCTGTGCTCCTCCTCGATGCTGGAAGGGGTGGAGGCATCCCTGGCTGTGGTGACACTGACGCTGACACTTGGAGATGAAGCAGGACCCTTAGGGGGGGTCCAACTGTTTTGGGGTCTTCTCTCCATTTCTCTGGGGTTCATGTCCTGAGGAGACTCACTGCAGTTGACCTCTACCTGAGGCTGATCCCTAGCAAGGGTAAAACCCCCACCTAGAGCTGCAGGCTGGTGGTGAGGGGGGCTGCTTGCTTGGTGAGGCTGTGAAGGGACAGAGGAAGCAGAGGAGGGACCTGCAGGTGAGGGAGCACCTGGGCTCGCAGTGAGCTGGAGCTGCTGGTGCTGCTAACAGGCTGCTGCCATCTCCCGAGGGTTCCTCCCAGCAGCTGCCTGTGTGTGTAGCAGGGCACCTGTGCTGTGCGTGATGGGAAGGGAAAGCAGCTCTGCTCTGCCCAGGCCAGGCTCTGCTGGGTGGGGTGCCCAGCAGAGGGGTGCTGCTGGTGGGCTGCTCCCTCTCCGCACTGGGGTTAACCTCTTCCAGAAGTGTCTGACGTGGCCGGGCCAGATCTGCCTTCTGCAGCAGCAGGGGAGGGAAGGAGTGAGCTGATTGTGCAACTGCTCTTGGAAGCCGAATGTGAAAGGAGTGGGAACTTGGCGGCACAGAGCAGGGCATCTTCGAGGGCAGCCTGTGTGCTACCTGCGCCGGGTCCATCAGCCTGTCCCCGGTCCAGGCACCGAGCTCAGCGCTGCCGAGGCGCAGGGAATGGTGTCCCTGGACCCCTCCTCCCTCTTCCCACAGCGTGGCCGAGGGTTTGCAGTGAAAGCAGCAAACGCCTGGTGCTAGAACGGTGCCTGCTGCCAGCTCCTCTTATCGGAGCCCGGAGCCGGCGGCTGCGAGTGCGGCGGCAGGGAGCCGGGGCTCCGCGCTGCGCTCTCCCCTGCAGCTTCTCTGCATTCCTGATTGCAGCCCTGCATGGAAGTGCTCCGAGCTCCTTCTCACCAAAGTGCAGACTGAGCTTTAAGGAGCCACCCGTGGGAGCTGGGACCGGGAGAGAGGAGCCTCGGTCCTGCTGCAGCCAGACAGAGCCTGACAACAGGCAGCGCTGCCTGGAAACGGTGGGCAAAGGCTTTATTGACCACTGGAGGTCACTTTCTCAATAATGCAGTGCAATCCAACTTTATTTTGTCAGTACCTTTCATGCAGGCTGCCTCTGAGCTGCTCAGCAGAGCCGGAGCAAAGGCAGGGAGAGGAAAGACTTCTCGGGAGCTGGGGAGGTGGAGGCTGCTCGGCAGAGGAGAAGGCTCTTGTGCTTGGGTGGAGAGCTGGAGGAGAAGAGCAGAGGATGAAGCAGCCTGGATGCTGCTCCCCTGGGCTGCAGATGCACCTTCAGGCTCTCCATAAGCACATGAGTGTGTCTGGCCTTGGGGGCTGCAGGGAGGGTGCAGGGGAGGGGTGGCAGGTTGGCACAGGTGAGGTGGGTGCTGTGTGGGGAGGGTCAGCCTGTGCTGCTGGGCTGGTGCTGGGGAACAGGCCCTGAGCAGCCTGGGGAGCTGCAGCTGTTTGCTGGAGTGAAGGAGCTCTGGAGCCTCTGACTTGAGCTTCTGAAAGAGCCTGGACATGAGCAGGCTCAGGCATCTTCTGAGCCCCAAATGGTGCCTGGATTGTGCTCCTTGCTCCCTGCCTGGTGCTGAGCCATTCCCAGGAGGGGAGCCTGACCTCCTGCCTTCCTGCCTGCTGGCTCCCAGCATCAGGGCCAGGTTTCTGCCTGGGCTGATGCCCCACGAGGGCATGATCAGAAACCTCCTCCCAGCCCCACGCAGGCAAGGTCCTGGATGCTGTCCTTTGGCAAGAAGAGCATCTTTGAACACCCCAAAATCCCCAAAGAAATAGGGCTCTTGGGGACATGGTGTGGGCAGCTCCCTGCTAGCTGGGCAGGCCGGAGTCCCAGGGAGGGGACAGGCTGGTGGGCTTGGGCAGAGCACTGAGGGGCTCATGTGGAGCCTTGGGGCCTCGCTGGGTCAGCCTTTGTGTCCAGGCTGCAGCCCCCAAGGCAGTTGTGATGTTCCTTGCTCAGGTCTCCATCCCCTGGCTCTTAATTCTGGAGCAGCTGGTGCAGGTGGTGACTTTTCCAGCACCACCATAGCGAGCAGGTTGGGGCTTTCAGGCCAGCTCAACCTTCTCTTGGAGAGGTGGGGAGTGAGGAACTCTTTTGCACATCAGTTCCTTCTACAGCTCAGGGAGGAAGGGGCTGGGTTTGCATGGGGATGTCAGAGTTGCACTGACTCTGGCTCTCCCTTTTGTCCCCTGTTACCACCCTGTGGGATTCCCAGGATCAAGCAGGCTCCAAGGCTCAGTGAGATGTGTGCAGATCCTGGTGGATGTCCTTCTGCTGCCTCAAATTTGCTGTGCAAAAGGCTGAACTGAGGAACATGTCCCCAGGGGGAGGCAAGGCTGGGGTCTTGTGGCCCCTTTCACTCCAGAAGATGTCAGGCACAAGTATCAGGTCCCAGAACTGGTCCCTGATGCGTTCCCACAGCATGGAGCAGTCTCTGGTTTGCTCTTTCCTTTGCTGCTTTGCCTTTCAGGCTGGGTCCTGTGGAGCCAAGCACTGACGTGGCTGCTAGCACAGGCAGCTCTGCTCCTGCATGAGCAAAAGGAAAATAAATAGCAGCTCAAATTGCAGCTGGTGTGCAGTGGGCCAGGTTTCTGCTCTGCTTCCAGCTCTGCCACCTGGGGTAGTTCCTCCTGACCTGCATCTGCAGTGGGAGCAAGATGGTGACTGGGCCCAGGGATGGTTTGGGGTAGACCAAATTTCCTCTGCTGGTGCTTCCATTTCTACCTTGTGTCAAAGCCTGCTCACAGAACTCGCTGCTGTCTCTGCAGTGCTTTGAGATCCTCTGATGGAAGTGGTTACAGAAGCTTCCACAGCTCCTGACTCCTCTAGCAGTGCAGAGGAAGGGGAAATCTAGGGCCAATAAGAGAAGCCAGGTTGGTGCCTTGGGTTAAGCCAGCATCCTGCACTCTAATTATGCAGCAGTGGCCTGGGCTGCAGGATAACTGGTGGAGATGGGATGGTTGTGCTGGGCTGGAGGCAGCCAGGGCCTGATTCGTGCCTGTTGAGATCAAGGGGCCTTTGATTTCCATGGGCACTGAACCAGGCTCTGTGACATCAGGGAGGCTAATCAGGTCACAACTGCAGATTGTCTGCCATGGCTGAGTCCTGAGCAGGGGCAGGTGGAGTGAACTGGGCTGGCTGGGGGAGGCTGTGTGAGCTGGGGGCTGACAGTGTCCCTGGTGAGATGGGATCACAGAATGGCAGCAAACATCTCAAAGATCATCCAGTCCAACCCTCGACCCTGTGAGGTCTGCTGTGTGTGCAGGGTGGGCAGGTTTGTCCCCCAGCCCAGCTCATCAGCACTCTCTGTGGCTCCACCTGCCCCAGTGAACTGGGCTGGAAGTGGGTCAGTGGGTTTCAAAGTCGCAGGGAGATAGAACTGTGATAGGATCAGCTTCACCCAGACTTGGAGCAGGCTGGAGTTAAGTTCAAGGCAAGAAGGAAAACTTGGAGAGGAAGGGAGGGAAGAGGCAGAGGATCAGCAGATGTGGAAATCCCTCTGGGTCCTCTCAAGTGCTCTGACACTGCTCAGTGCTGAGTAAAACATAGGAAGGAGAGATCAGGTCACTGGGAACCTCCCCTGGACAGGGAGACTGTGGTGAATATTTCTTCAGTGCATCCTCTTCTGGAGCTGGCAGAGCAGAGACCTGGTTGGGCTCAGCCACTTCACAAGACACAAACAGCAGCATCCAGCTCCCTGCCACTACAGCTCCTGGATGCTGGGATCCAGCAGCAGCCACCAAGGCCCCTTTGGGGTGGCCTGAGCTGGGCTCTGTAGACAACCAGAGGACTTTGGCAGGAGTTTGCTCTGCTGCTGTTGCCTCCAGCAGCTCTTGGGGGTGACCAGCCCCCAAAGTTGCTTCACGAAAGCATGCCCTGAATTCACAGGGCCCACTGAAGGGCTCCTCCAGGTCTTCAGCAGCATGTGGCTACTTTGCTAGAGCCTTCTCTGTGAGCTGAGGTGGATCACTGCCAGCCAGAGACATCAGAGGTCATCAGGGGCAAGGACCAGCTGCTGAATGACCTTCATGGATGATGCTCTTGAGGCACGGGGAGGTGTCAGGCCCATATGAGGCAAATCCCCTGAGGAAAGCCTGGGAAGGAGATGGCCCAGGCAGAGCTTTTGCTTCTCTCTTTGCTTGAATCCACCACAGAGACACTCCCAAGATGCTGAGGACAGACTCTGGTGCTGCAAGGAGAGCAGCCTGGTGCTGCGCTGATGGGCTGGGACATGCTGTGGCCTCTGCCTGGTTTTGGGGAGCTGTGTCTCAGCTGCAGGTGGCCATAGGGGCTGCTTGGCTGCCTTCTCCAGAGGCCATGCTTGGAGACCTTTGTGTGGACAGCAGAGAGCTGCAGTCTCTAACTGAAAGGCTGCAGAGGGGCTTGAATGACTTCTCCTCAGCACAGGCTGCACCTCCCTGCCCCTGGGGAAAATCCAAACCACCCTTTGCTGTCTGGGTCCCTTCTCAGCTCTCCCAGCCTTGGACAAGGTTCACCTGAGCACCAGGAACCTTCTCAAGCAGCCAGCAAAGCTGTGCCCACCTGCACCAGGCTGCTGGGAGCACAAGCAGCAAACTGTGCCCAGCATGGGCCCAGGGGCTGCCAGCAGAGCTGCTCTGTCAGCAGGCACAGGAGCTGTGCCAGGAGGAGGCACGGCTCTGCTGATGGGCACTACCAGGCAGCTCAGGCAGTGTGTGGTGTGCCCACAGGCTGGCTGGGCAGGTTTGGGGTGGGGATGATTGGTGTGGGTGACCCTTTGGGCTCTGCTGGCTCAATAAAGAATTGCCCTGGCTGCTGGGGCTGGAAGGGCATTGAGGGGCCGGAGTGGATCCAGAGAAGGGCAAAGCAGATGGGGAAGGGTCTGGAGAGCAGGGCTGGTGAGGTGCAGCTGAGGGAGCTGGGGGTGTGCAGTCTGAAGAAGAGGAGGCTGAGCGCAGAGCTCATTGCTCTCCACAGCTCCCTGGGAGGAGGCTGCAGCCAGGTGGGGTTGGGCTCTGCTCCCTAGCATCAGGTGGGAGGATGAGAGGAAATGGCCTCAGGTTGCACGAGGAGAGGTTTAGGTTGGACATGGGAAGAAAGTTCTTTGCTGAAGAGGGTCTCAAACCCTGGAACAGGCTCCCCATGGAGGTGGCTGAATCCCCATCCCTGGAGATGTTTGGGAGGTGAGGGCCATGGTCTAGCACCAGGCTTGGCAGAGTGAGAGAGCATTGGACTGGGTGATCTTAAAGGGCTAAAATGGCTCCGTGGTCCTGAGCTGGTGTGAGTGGCCCTGGGTGGGATGCTGCAGGAGCAGAGCAAGGAGAGGTGACACAGCAGGGACACAGAACCTTGTGTGTGCTGCTGGTGCCAAGAGCAGTGTCCAGCAGTGCTCCTGAGCCACTGCCTCCCCTTCCAGCCCCGCAAGCACAGCAGCCAAGGGGCCCTGGGCTCGGTGCTTTGGCTGCTCAGGCTCTTTGTTGTCCCTGGGAGGGTGTTTGGAGCTGGCTGCGGAGCGGCAGGGCTGGTCCCCAGCCCCCCGCAGCTCTCCGAAGGAAGCTCCTTGGGGGGGTTGAAAGGAGCTGTTGAGAGCAACCTTCCCCGCGGAACAGCCCAGCCGCTGGGCACGGAGCTATGGTGCTGCCCGCCGCAGCCTCCCCGTGCCCTGGCTCCAGGGCTCTGCCTTTGGGCAGCGCTGCCAGCCAGGTGCCAGCCGCGGGAAGGCTCCGAGCCCGCTGCTATCTCCCGCAGATCTGAGACCTGCTGGAGTGTGTCCACCCCGGTGCCAGCCTGTGCTTGGGTCTGCTCTTGCTTTGTGTGTCCCTACCCTGTGAACCCTTGGCACTGGAGTGGGCACCCAGAGAGGTTCGTGGAGTCTCCTTCTCTGGAGGGATTTCAGCCCTGCCTGGGCATTGTGATTCAGGGCAAGCTGCTGTGGGTGCCCTGCTTCAGCAGGGGGGTGGACAGGATGAGCTCCAGAGGCCCCTTCCAGCCCCCCATGCTGGAATTCTGAGGCTGCTTTCCCCTCTCAGTCCGGCCTGGGGGAGCAGGAACAGGGCAGCAGCCTGGGGGGGCAGAGAGATTTTAAGATGTGTTTGTGGGGTGGGGGAGGAAAGTTTCACTCCCGGGAGCTCCACCTCAGTGTCCCCAGCAAGCCCCCCAGCAGCCAGGCAGGGAAGCAGGAGCCAGATCTCACCCAGCGCACTCCCCACAGCAGCCCTGGGGAAGGAGGAGACCCTGACCCAGCTCTGCCCCAGCGGGACGCAGCCCGCTCCTCTGGCTCCCCGCGGGGGGCTGTGGGGTGCCCTGAGCTGGGGGCAGCCAGATGGGCCATGAGGCTCTGCAGCTGAGCTCCTGGCCACGAACAATGGAGCCATTGAGGGCTGAGCCGGGGCTGGGGCTGGGCTGTGGGCAGGGGACAGCTGAGCCCTCTCCTCCCTCCCTGCCCGAGTGACAGCCCAAAATAGGCACCTGGTGGGCACCCGAGGCTGGGCTCTGTGTGGAGGCCACAGCCAGTGTGTGTGTGTGATCTGGAGGGTATTTCTGGCTCGGGGGGAGCAGGGAGGCATCCCAGCAGTTGTGCAGACTTATTTTTATTTGGGTTGTGGTGCCAAAGGCAGGGCTGGGGTTGGAGCTGCTTTTGTCCTCAGCCTGTCCCAGAGCTGCTTCTGCTTCCCTGCCATGAGGGCACCTCTGTCCTGCTGCAGGAGTGAGCTCTGCTCCTGTGGCTGCAGGGAAGGCTGGGGGCTGCAGATGGGGGAGGCAGACAGGAGGAAAGCCCCACGGTGAGTTCTGAAAGCCCAGGCTGTGGTGGCTGAGAGGGATGGAGAGATGCTGGCCACAGCTGGCAAAGCCACTGAGCTGTCCCTGCTGTGCCAGTATGCCCTCCTCCATGTGCCACTCTAATCGCTGGTCCCAGGCTCCTCTGTGGCTGCCGGAGTCACCTCCTGCCCCGTGAGGGGCATGGGGGTGTCTGCAGAGAGCCCTTCCCCATCCTCCCTCCCCAGCCCTACTCAGACCCTGTCCTCCTGGCACTGGAAGGGTGCTGCTGCCTGGCTCCTGCAGACACCCAGCAGCTGCTGTGCTCAGTGGCTCCCAAAATTGCTGCTGGTCTGTGGCTGTGCTTGACGTGAGGGCTCTAGGGAGCTGCCCAGGGCTGCCTGTGCTGGGGGGGTAAAATGAAGGCAGTGTTTGGACTCAGCTCAGTAACTGACTGTGCTGGCCCAGCTCCTGCCCTTGGAGGACCTGTGCCTCTGCCAGCACCAGCAGCAGAGAGCCTGTCCCCCCAGCCAGGGACAGGATTTGGCCTGTTTGTATTGGTGGAGCAAGAAGAACCTGAGGATTAATGGCTGAGCACCTCCTGTAATGGCTGAGCACCTCCTGGGTGCCCACTCTCTGCAGATGGAATGGGGCAGAGTAAGACAACGCTTGGCAGCAGGACCCTCCCTATGCACCCTCAGGTCACCAACAGCAGCTTCTGACGTGGTCCCCAGGCCTGGGGGGAAAAGTCTCCAGCACTGCCCTCTGCTTGCCCCTCTCCCCATGCTGGGGGTGGCTTTGGGGGTGGCTTGGCTGGGCTCTACCTGCCTCTGTGTGCCCAAGCATCCTGTGCCCCCCCAGCAGAGCCTGCGCCGTGGCTGCGGTTTCTATGGTTACTGCAGGCCCGGGAAGAGCAGTTGGATGCTGGCAGGACCCTCCTCTCCCTCTGGATCCACCAGAAACTTGCCAGGGAGCTGGGCTGTGTGGGAGCCACAGAGCAGGACAAAGAGGGGAGAATCCAACTCTGCTGGCTGCTGGAGTTGCTCCCAACAGGTTCTGCTCTGAACAGGAACAGAACTGTGGGGAGGGCAGAAAGCAGCAGAGGGATGATGAGCAAATTGCAGTGCTGGTGCTCAGATGAAGGTGACATTTGTTGTAGCATCTCTCAGCGCCGACTCAGGGAGCTCAGCACATGGAAGTTCAGCTGCTGCCAGAGCCTGACTGCTCTCCCCACATTTGTTTTCTCCCAGCCCTTTCTTCTTCCCTCAGTTCATTCTTTCAGGGTCTTGCAGCCTGCTGTTTCCCTCCCTGCACACAGATTCTTCCCCATGTCTGCGTGTTCCCCTCCCACTGCTGAGGCAAACAGCTCAAGGCAGGTTTTGCCCTCAGCCCATGCAGAGTTGGTGCCACTTGTGGAGGCATGGGACTGCCTTGGCAGCTCTTCCCCACCACAGCCTCACTGCTGCAGCCATGCCAGCGTCCTGGCTGATGGACCCCAAGCAGCTGCATGGCTGCTGGGCCCAGGGACCTGCCCCTGCACCATCCTCTCCTCTGCCCTGCCCCAGGTACGTGTGGTGCCCATCTAGCTGGGCTCCAGCTCCATTTGACTCTGGCCTGGCCGCTTGGCCTCCTCCGGGCCGCTGGCAGGCAGGGCAGTGCCCGACAGGAGTGCGCTGCAAGCTGTGTCTCCATCCCTGCTCTGTGGGCAGAGCCTGGGGACAGGAATGAGAATCGTCAGGCCACGGGCTCGGGCGATGAAGGGCTCTTGTCCTGACCTGCTTGGCAGGGAGCTGGCAGGGTTGGGCAGGGGCAGGCTGAGCCCGGAGAGCTCTCCGACAGGACTGTCTCTGCCGCTCCCAGCTGCGGCTGCCGGCAGAGGGGCTGCAGTGGGTGATGGCTGCCCCTGGCTGGGACTGGGGAGGCCAGACAGGGATTTGCAGAGTTCTGGATCTTTCCAGGGCTGGAAAGCTGCAAAAGGTTCCCTGTGCCACCAAGAAACTGCAGCCTGCCCGGTGCAGCAGTGTCTGCCACCCTGAGCCTCTGCGCTGGGAAAGGAGGCCACAGGAGCCAGGCAGCTCCTGGCCGTGCCCAGGGAGCTCTTGCGGCCCCAAAGCAGCTCTGCCCACACCGTGCCCACACCTCAGGCAGTGCAGGCAGTGCAGGGCTGACCACTGCCATCTTCATCTGGGCCAGCCTGGCTCCTTGCCCTCCCTGCAGAGCCTGGGGAGGTGCTGGGTGGCTTCTCCTGAGCTGCAGCTGCCTGACCCTGTCCCCTTGTCTGCCCCACACCTCCCTGTCTGTGCTCACACTCCTGCCCTCCTCAGAAGGCTGGGACCTGACCCACCCAGGCAGAATCTCCCTGGCTGAGCAGTTTCCCAGTGCCAGGCATGGCTGGGGATGCTCCTTCAGTGGTGTGGTTGCAGCTGCAAAGGCTCCCTCCTCCCCAAAGCATCTCTGCAGCTGGGTGAGATCCAAACAGGGTCCTGAGCCTGCCCAGAGTCCTTGCAAAGCCCAGCCTGGCTCAGCTCCATCTTTGGGGGTGCCCATGTCCCAGAGAGGATCTGAGGGTGATGTCTGTGGCAGCACTGGACACTGGGTGAGAACCTCATGGCAAAAGTCACCAGCCTGGGTGCTGCAAGCCTTCAGCCCACCTTGGGCAAAATGCTTCTTTGCTTCCTTCATTCCTCAGGATGTTGTTCTGCGTGTGGAGAGGCTGAGAGAAGCAAAGGCAGAAATGAGCTTCCATGGGACTGAGCCTCGTCTCTGTTTTCCCAAGGGTGAGGAGGCTGCTGGGGCAGTGGTGGGGCAATGGCAAAGGCTGGCACAGAGGTGGTGTGGTCCTGTGAAGCAGGGAATGCCATGAGCTGTGCTTCTGTGGCAGCCTGAGGGGAGGTGACAGCATCTGCAGCAGTGATGATGCTTTGCTGGTGCAGGACCTCACTCATCTTGAGTCCTGCACCCTTTGGGGGGATCAGCGTCTGCAGGAGGCCCCAGAGCAAGGAGCAGCAAAGTGCCCTCACCCCTGCAACAGTCCCCATCTGCCCTTGCTGGGCTGCTGGTGGATGCTGCAGACCTGGAAGCCAGCACCTTCCCCCTGGCAGCTCCCAGGCTGCTGCCATCACATCTGGGGGGTCTGCAGGCCCCCAGCTCCCTGCATCACCTGCTCAGCCCTCTGGCTGCCAGGACTTGCAGCTGCCTGAGCTGTTTACCCTTCCCCGTCCCTTTCCTGCCTCCTCCCCAGGCAGCCCAAAGCCAGACAAGAAAGGGCAGGAGCAGCTCCCCCTCGACAGGTCTCTGCAGGTGAGCTGGGAGCTGCCTGGCATGGGCCCCACGCTGCGCTGGGCAGGCAGGCAGCTGGCCAGGGGCTGCGTGGGATGGCAGAGGGGGTGCCCGGGGAGTGGGAATGGCACCAGCCAGGATCCCTCCTGTGGGTGCAGGCGTCGGGTCGGGACACTCCCAGTCTGGGTTGGCAGCTCCCAGCAGCCTCTGGAAGGGCAGCACCAGGCCACGGTTTGTGCATTTCCCATCCTCTTGCCTCTCTCCTTGCTAAGCAGAGCCCCTGGAGCCCCAAGTCCCTCTGGGAGGGGGCACGGTGGGCAAACCTGTCCATGCCAGGCAGAGAGCATAGCCTTTTGCATCACTCTGGCTGGGTGACATGTGCCAGGTCTGCTGCTGGCACAGGCTCCTGTCCCCTTGGTTGAGTCACACCCAGACTGGTCCCCACTGCCAGGTGTGTCCTGGCACAATGCTGAAGCTGGCCCCAGCAGGCATCATGCTGCCCGATGGGGCTCACCCACAGTGCCCTCCACATGCCCTCCCCAGCTTCCAACTCACCTGTGTGGGCAGCTGCAGGAGCAACCTCTGGGAGCTGGGAGCAGCTCTCCTGTCTCAGGGGAGCTGCCTGGGAAGCAGTTTCTGAGAGAACAAAACTGCTGCAGACAAGCAGTCCTGTCCCTCCAGCCCTCTGCCCTCCTCCTGAAGGTGCCAGGGCAGCTGCTGGCAGAGGGTACCTGGAGCCTGGGCTGGCTCCACGCTCTGAGGCATGTTTGAAATTCCATGGAGAAGATGTTGGGATTGGTTCTGAGCCCAGGCAAAGGGCAAAAGCTCCTGACTGATTTGTGCTCCAAACCTCTCTCACCCCACTCCTCTGCCCGCAGCTCCAGAGCCCTGCAGTGCTGGCTCCAAGGATTGGAGCAGTTTGCAGATGTGGATTCCCAGTCAAGGCTGTTTCTGTTTGCTTCAGGCAGAGTCGTTGGGGTCCTTTTGGGTGTCACTTTGCTCTTCCCAAAGTCGGCTCCTGGAGAAGCGGGAGGCAGCTGAGCATGTACATACATCTCCAAAGCACTTGGGTATTTCCAAGTGATGCAACTTCAGATTCCTTCCCCACCTCCTCCCCTTCCCCTTTGCTTCAAACCCCTTTTTTTGGCCTCAAAGATCAGCTTGGGTGTTGGTTGTGGTGTTGTTGTTGTTAGTGCTTTAGACTTTATGGCCTCAAGTTGCACCAAGGGAGGTTCAGGTTGGATATTAGGAAGAATTTTTTTCACTGAAGGAGTTCTCAGGCATTGGAATGGCTTGAACAGGGAGGTGGTGGAATGCCCATCCCTGGAGGTATTTAAGAGTCCTGGAGATGTGGTGCTGAGGGGCATGGTTTGGGTTAGGGCTAATGATTAGACTTGGTGATGTCAAAGGTCCTTTCTATTCTGTGAGTTCCGGAAGCTTGCCTGGCAGGAGCAGGTGGGTGGCCCCAGAGCGAGGGCACCGTGGGCAGGGTGGCTGGGAAGGGAGATGCTGACCCTCTGGGGATACCTGTTCCAGGCTGTGGGGCTGTCTGTGCGCTGGGATTTTGACTGTGGCCAGCATCCATCAGCAGGTGAGAAGTGACATCAGCTGCCTGCTGGCTGAGTTAACCCCACGGAGCAGGCTGGGGGAGTGCTGCTTCCCGTGGGGCTTTGCTGCCCTGCCAGGAGACCTCTCCACCTGTGGGGTACAGCAACACTTTCAGTCATCCCCTGCCTGGATCCTCAGTGAAACTTGGTCACCCCAACAGAGCTGGTGAAGGGCCTGGAGAACAGGTCTGGTGAGGAGCAGGTGAGGGAGCTGAGGGTGCTTGGTCTGGAGAAGAGGAGGCTGAGGGCAGAGCTCAGTGCTCTCTACAGCTACCCTGAGAGGAGGCTGCAGTGAGCTAGGGTTGGGCTCTGCTTCCTAGGCTCAGGTGATAAAAGGAGAGGAAATGACCTGAAATTGTGCCAGGGGAGGGTTAGTTTGGAGATGAGGAAAAATGTCTTGGCTGCAGAAGTGGTCACGGATTGGCACAGGCAGTCCCCATCCCTGGAGGTGCTCAAGAACTGTGTGGCCATGGCACTTGGGGCCATGGTTTAGTGCCCATGCTGGTGCTGGGCTGGTGTGGGACTCAATGATCTTGGAGGGCTTTCCCAGTCTGTGATTCTGTGTTGTCCTCACTGTCTCTGCCCCCTGTGAAGACGCAGGTGTTGGGGAGAGATGAGGAGCTCCAGTGCATTGGTTCTCCATTCCCTCTGCTGGGGTTTTGTTTGCTGGGTGTCTGCAGCCCATGGCACAGGCAGTGCCCCACGCCTGCAGCCCAGGGCTGACTGCACACCAGCATAGGGCCCTGATCCCTCCGTGTCTCTGCTGCCACACTCCTCACGCCCCTCGGGGAAGGAGTTTGGGTCCCTTGTTTGCAGGGAACAAGAGTCCCAGAGTCGGGGCTGGGATGTGGAACAAGCAGAGTGTTTTGTTTTGCAGCTCCCTACATGGCAGCGTGGCTAAAGGCAGAGGCAGATTTCCAGGCACGGTCTTTTAACGACACTGGGAATGTCTGATCCCAGCCATGCTTATTTCACAGCTTTTAGTTGCACATTTCCTGGGCAACAGTTTTGCAAATGTGATTCTACAGGTAGGCTCTGGGGGGGCCGTGGTGCAGCCGGGATGGTGCCGGCGAAGGGAACAAACTCACCGGCTCCGGTGCCCGGAGGGGTGGGTGCTGCTTTCTTTGCCCCCCACAACCGCAGAGAACATCTGAGGGCAGCGCTGGGCAGATCTGCCCGAGCCATGGGAGCCTTTTCCCTCTCGGACCTGGGTTCGCTGCTGCTGCTCGGCTCTGGTTCGTTAGCAGGGAGCGTGGCTTGGCTGCTGCTGTCTCCGGCAGGAGCAGAGCTGGTCCGGAGCGGCTCTGGGTGTGAGACAGGCTCGGGGCTGGGGTTTAGCTCTCCACGGGGCTGCTCCCTTCCCTGCCGGTGGGGCCAGCCTGGGAGCTCTGACTCAGCCTGAACTTTCCGTGCCTTTTGCACCTGGAGATTTAAATATCCATCTGCAGGGGAGCAGAGCGCCAAACTGCATCCCTACCTGCGGCTCCTCAAGGTGTTACCTCCCCCTCTATTCCTTCAGCTATTGATTATTTCCCTCCTGCCGCTGCCTGCCACCTCCACGGTGAGTCAGGGGAAGGGGCCAGGAGTGCTTTACCTCAGCCACTCCAGTGCCAAGCCTAGCAGCAGCTTCCTTCCCGCTGCTGGGGAAAGGGGCTCCAGGCAGAGCTGCCAGGCTTTGCCCAGGAGCCACGGCGGAGCTGCTCCACCGACGCCGGCAGCAGCAGCCTCTGGCACCGGGGAGCAGACGAAGCAGCTGCCGGAGGTGGCAGCGGTGGTGATAACATCTGGAACCACCCCGAGGAGAGCATCTCCTGATGCTGTAAGTGCAGGGCTGGGACCTTTGGCTGCTGAGCTGCCTCAGCTCCCTCCGAGTTCAGTAGGAGTTCAGCGCTCAGCACCCCGCAGCAGCGCGGCCGTGCGAGAGCCTGCGCTGGGTTCAGGGAGAGCCCCGGGGGCTGCTGCCTGCCGGCTGCCAGAGGCCCTTCGAGGTGGCTCCTGCCAGCCTGGCAGGTATAGCCTATGCCAGGGCAAGAGGGAGCCCTCGGGAGCCAGCTGCTGAGCTGCAGAGCTCTGCCTGGGATGAATGGGTGCCCACAAAAGACCTTTAAAAAGACCAACTGTAAAAGCCAGGGAACCTCAGGGGAACTGCAGCCTCCTGCACCTCCCCGTGCTGGCTGTTGGAGGGCTGCGAGTGAAGCCTCCAACCCCCAGAGCTCTGTGCTGGAGGCAGCATCGTCGCCTTGCCACTGCCAGGGAGGCAGCGCTGCTCTGCCAGCTCCCTCTTCCCTGCCTTTTATCTCTCTTTTCTTCCTCCCGCGGCCCCCCACATGCCCCCCCCCCCAAGCCTCAATCCAGCTTGAAAATCTCAAGGCAAACCCTGCTAAACAGGGAGATTTCGCCCTGCTGCTTCCCACCCCCCCGCCGTCCCCCTGGCTCCCCTCCCCGCGCCTGGCCTGCTGGGTTTTGTGTTTCAGCTGTGATAAATAAAGCTGCAGGCACTGATTTGGGTGTACAATGACACCTTGTGTTATTAGACAGCACAGGACAGGCTCCGCCACGGGAGCTGCTCGCTTGCCCTCCCTCGCCGCCGCTGCCTGCGCCTGCAGGGCTGGCTGCAGCAGGTGCTCCTGCCTGCCCCCGGCAGAGTCACAGCCCCCGGGAGAAAGGGAGGACCTCAGGCCCTGCTGGGGCTGGTGTTAGAGAGAGGTGTGGAGGGAAGCTCTGCACTTAGAGAGGGGAGCAAAGGGTGGAGGGGAATGTCTGGGCTGCCCCGGGTTTGTGCCCCCAGGAAGTGCTGGGGGAGCGTTTGCAGGGGTGAAGCCAGCAATGGCTTTGTCACTTCAGCCCTGCTGAGGGGCACCTGAGAAACCTTGCCCCACGACCCCCATCGCTGTGTGGCCAGGCAAGACCTCACCCTGCAGCTGTGGCCCCTGGTTCCTTCCCTGCCTGCCCACTGCACTCCTGGTAGAGGTGGAGTCCCAGCATCCTTCTTCCCCTGGCTCATCTCATCCCATGCCACATCCTCAGCTCCCAGGAAGGCATTAGCCCAGCAAAGGCCACCTAGTGCCAGCTGCCCTCTTGTCTCTTAGTGCTCTTGGGGACAAGCACTGGCTGGAGCAGGGCAGAAGCAGNAGGTCCCTTCCAACCTTAGCATCCTATGAGTATGATTCTATGATTGAGCCTCATGTGCTCCTTTTTGGCTTCTTCCTCATCATTTTCTCCCTGCCTCCCATAGCAGCAGCGTGTGGGAGGGCAGCAAATAAATCTGGTGGCAGCCACCATCAACACTTGGGATGTGGCCCAGCCTTGTCCTGCTGAGGCCCAAGGGCTGCTCTGCTTTCCAGGAGAAATCCCATTTTTTTCCCCATCTGTGAAGGCAAACACTGAATTTCTGCTTGGGGCATCCAGAACAGATGTCCCACAGCTGCCCATGGCATCCCCCTTTGTCCTGGGGCCGCAGGGAGCTGTAACACTGACACTTGGGGACAGCTTTTGGAGCCATCTCCTGGGTTTGTCAGGCCCTCTCTCTGCTGGCATCTGGAGCTGGTCTTCAGGTGCTCAGCCTGTGGAGACCTTGAGGCAGTGACTTGAAGCAGGTAAGCAGCAGCCCAGCCTCAGAGGCAGGGAGCTGGGCCCTCACCAGGGCTCCCTGGACTTACCCAGATCACTTAAATTGTTTTTAAGCCTTTTGGAAGTGGATTTTTGGTCACTTGGCTTCGTGGTTCTGCTTATTACAATTTTGCTTGGTTTGAGCCATGTTGGAGAAGTCAGTGAAAATGTCAAGGATGGAGAATTCCCTCTTGGGAACAGCTTCTGGATTTTGGGGGCTTAGCTGTTGGGGTTTTTTTTCCCCCTTTCCTGTCACCTCTGGATTTGGGCTGTGAGGAAGAGGCACCCCAAAACCTCCTCCTGGCTGGACACGTGGTGCTCCACACCTGCCAGCTGCTGTGGCTGCAGGAGCAAGCTGGGACTGCTGCTTACAAAGTGCCCACCCAAGCTCCTGCAGAAGAAGGACAGGTCATGGTGCTAGTGCCAGGACAAAGCCTGCTCTCCCCTCTCCCTTCCTCCCCACCTCTCACAGAGGGAAGAACTCAAAGCACTTGGGGTCTGGCTCTGCAGCCTTGTGTGCCCTCAGTCTGTGGAGGTGCAGGCTGAAGGGGAAGGTGCTGAGCCCCCTTTGCTGGAGGTGCTGAGCCCCCTTTGCTGGAGGTGCTGCCCTTGCTGCTTTGTAAGGGCAGTGACCCAAACTGTCCCACAGCCCAGCTGTGGATCAGGGAGGCAGAGGTTCAACATTTGCAGCCAAGCTGCTCCTGCAGAGCCTCAGGCCTGCTTCAGAAGCTGCAACAGGAGTGAGATCTTTCCCTGCTTTTATTTATACACATAGAATATCAAATATTACTGAGTTTGTGCTTGTTAATGGTAGCCAAAGGGGTTAAGAGAAATAAAAAGGGAGTTTGCAAACATACCAGGGGAGAAAGAGCTAAAGTAGTCCCATTAATAAATGAGGGAGCTGAATCCAGCAGTGATATTGGAGTGACTGAGCTGCTGAGCTGCTTTTAAAATCAGTCTCTGGTAAAATCAGTGGAGACAATTAGGAGACCCTGTCAGATACAATCATGGGCTCCCAAACAGAAAAGCAGCCCACGAGGGAAGAGAGAGGCCAAGAAGAGCAGGGGAATGAAGCCAGCAGCTGTTGAAGTCAGAGGAAAGGTTTCTGCTGAGTCTCTGGTGCTGGGCTGAGCAGAGATGCCACCCCAGGGATGTCCAAGCCATGGGGCAGGAGATCTCACCTGGGCCTCAGAAGGAATTTGGGCTGGGGTGGGAAGTCCTGGGGTGAGGGCAGTGGAGGGACAGAAGTAGGTTGGTCTGTGCAGCTCCTCTGTGGTGTGAGGCAGGCTGGGGGGGCTGGGTTCAGCATTTGTCTGGGTGCAGAAGGATGGGTTTGGGAACTGGGGGTGGCCTCCAGCTTGTGGGCTGCTAAGGGAAGAGTGAAAGCTGTGCCCCTGGGCTCTCCCAGCTCTGTGACAGGGGCACTCAGCTGCCTCCCAATGCCCTCTGCTCTCAGCCCATGGCCTCACCCAGTGCCTGCTGCACTTGCTGGGATGGGTCCTGCTCCTCTGTGTGGTGTTGGATTGACCTTTGGGTGAAGAAGGGGAAAGCTGGGATAGTGGAGCCCAGCTCTCAAAAAAATCCCTGTTCCCACAAGCTGCCAAAACCCACCTGTTGGAAATGTTTGAGGGCTGCTGGAGAAGCTCCTCTGAAGCATTGTGAGCTTCACTGCCTACCAACTCTCCAGGTAGGGAATTGCTGCCAAGGTCTGAAGAGATTCCCCTGGAGGAGTGAAACCTGAGGGACAATTTCCTGGATATTTTTGTGAATGCTGCTGTGGTGAGGAGGACCCTCAGGAGTGCACCATGGTGAGCAACCCTTTCTCTGTGGATATGAGACCTTGGCTGGGGCTGGAGCTGATGCAGAGCCCTGGAGAGGTGTCTGTGGTGTTGGGAGGTGCAGCAGCCCCAGCTTTGCTGGGTTTTGCTGAAGTCTCACGGAGGCTGCAACCAGCACACTCAACCCCTGCCCCATCCCTGCACCTCTCTCTTCTGTCTCTTGGATTATTTAATGCATTTCTGTTGTGGTTTCCCCCATGCAGCTTTTCTTCAGCTGCTCTGTGCAAACTCTTTTCACTCCCTTCATGTCCCCAGGCTGCAACTTGTGTCCCACCATCAGCTCTGGCTGTGGTGAGCCTGGCCTGGGTGCTGCCAGTCAGCCCTCTCCTTGCTCTCAGTGTCCTTTTCTCCCCATCACATACCTCAGGTTCTTGCAAATCTGTTCCAGTTTAAATCTGAAATGTGCCTCTGAGAGGGAGAGGGGAGAGAGAGGCATGCAGCCCTCACCTTCACAGCCCGACCCAGCCCCACTCCCAGCCTCCTTCCAAAGGCAAAGGCAAGGAATTAGAACCTGATCCCTGTTTCTTCCAAGACTCTTGATGCAGAGGGAGCCTTTGGGGCTGCTCTTTGCTGTGGGCTCTCCAGTGGTGCTAAACTTCTGGAGGACTCCAGTTTGTAGTGGTCTGCACACTTGCCTCCTGCCCAAAGCCACCAGAGGAGCCTGTAGAGGAGGGCAGCACACTGGGCTCAGTGGCACAGCCACACTCAGTCTCATGTGTGCCCATCGGAGGGGCTGGAGGCATCAGCTGAGCCTTGTCTCTGTGGCTGACCTCTGCTGCCCACTCTCCCAGAGCTGTCTCCTCTTTCTGAGTATCCCTGCTTGCCTAACTGGGAAGCCACCCACCTCTGCTGGACAGCAGGTCCTGGCCTTGCAGAGCCAGCAGCACACAGCTGAGCTGCACCAGACCTGGCCTCGCTTCTTTCTGGGGGGACCGGGCTGGATGTGTCCCCAGGAGGCAGCGTCCGGCCCCGGCCCGGCCCCCGCAGGCGACTGAGCAGCGCTCACATCTCCCTTCAGCCCCCTTTAAACGCCTCCTCTGCCAGGGGACGCAGAGGAGCCAACTGCCCACTGTCACCGTGGGAGGGGGGTGTGCCCACGCAGGACCCCCCCTCCACACCCCAGCGCTGCCCAGCGCTGCTGCCCGACTCCAGCCCCGGAGAGCCTGGAGCTGGCTGCTGAGCCGGGAAAAAAAGAGGCTGCAGCAAAAGATGGAACAAACAGAATTTTTTTTTGCATCTAGAGGGGGAAGCACAGAGCTAAAAATAAAACGGGCAGATCAGTATCTGTCAGGCTGACGCTGGATTGGCTCTCCGAGATGCATGTAATTACCAGGCTGTAGGTAGACATTTGCATGGAGCCACAGCGAGCTGCTGAGACAAGGTTATGCTTTAACCTTTACGTCCTGAATCTGCTGGAAAACTAAGACAGAACTGCAGGAAATTAACTTAAATTAATGGAGTTGCTGTGACGGTGCCACTCGGTGCCACACGGTGCTCGGTGCGTGTCACCGCGCGGCACGGAGCCTCCTGCCCCGGCTCTCGGAGGAGATGCTTTGGAAGCAAGTCTGGCATGCGTGGATCTCCTCCCTCGGCTGGGAATCGGCTTGACTGGGGAGAGCATCTGGGGCGCTGTGTGGTCCACGCACATCCCTGCTTAGCATCCCTGGAGCTGGGAGGCATCTGGGCAGAGGGAGCTGTCCTGGGGTGGGTGGTGGGCACGGGTGCCAGCTGTGCTGGCAGGGGATGTGCTGGGCTCGTGGATGTTTGCTGAGCGCCCAGAGCCTGAGCTCTGCGCAGAGCTCCGCAGGCACCGCTTGGTGCTGGACCCACGTGGAGTGAGGCTGGGATAGTCTCTTTGTGTGTGCTTGTGGGTGTGAGGAACTGGTCTGGTGAGAAACAGGCAGAGGAGCCAAACCCATGCCTGGACATTGCCTCTCTGGGCTCCTGTCAGCATTCCTGACGCTCTTGGTCTCCATGGTACCTGCTTACCCCCAGGAGACCCTGGGGCTGCTTACCCCAGCTCCTGCTGCTGCCCATCACTCCCAGGCCAGGCAGCACTGCAGGGCAGGGGCAGTCAGAGGATGCGTGGTGATGGGAGGAGAAGGCTTCCCACCAGGAGGGGAGATGGAGATGCCATGGGCTTGTTTCTCATTCCCAGCTGGCACAGCCACCAGAGCTGCTGCTGTGGGATGCAGGAGTCCAGCTGGGGGTGGAAGGGAAGCAGATTGGCACACACGGGGCTGTGGAGCCTGCCGTGACACCTTCCTGCCGCTGCCACTGGGCTGCCCTGCCCTGGGGGTGTGCTCTGGAGGAGCTCACTTCTCCCAGGCTCTTTGCTGGCTGTGCTGGCCTGGCAGAGCTGGCACCTCCCTTCCAGCTCGGGGTCAGCTTTGTCCATGGTGTCGATGCCATTGCTCGGCTCAGGCCGATTGAGCTTCTGTGCCGTGTAGCAGAAGCTGGAAGGAGAAAGAGTGTGGTGGGGCCAGCTGGTGCAGAGCAGGACTGCTCACCTCCCCAGAGGGCTGGGCCACCAGCAGCCCAAGCTGCTCCACTGGCTCTGCAGCAGCTTCTGAACCCAGTTTAAGGCTCTGGCCCTAATCTTCAAAGCAGCCACTGGAGGAAGTGCCAAAGGCATCAAAGGCTGAATTCTGTTCTGTGAGCAGCACAAGCAGCTCCTCTGGGACTGTCCAGAGCATGAAGGCCAGGATGAGACCTCAGAGAGCAATCTCAGCTGGCTGAGAAGGGGCAAGGATGGGCAGTGGTCAGGGCTCTTGGCCTGGATTCTGGGATTTTGGGGTTGTCCTTTGCTCTGGGTGGTGCTGGACACAGGTTCAGGTACCTGAATGTCAAGAAATCCTCAAACCTTTGTGCTTTGAGGAGTTTCTGCAGAGGGAAGCTGGGGCTTTGTCTCTCTGCCTCTAGTGACCCATCTGTGAGCCACAGATAAGTGCTGCCTCACTTCCTGGGGCTGGCAGAGGACAGGCACGGTGGAGGCTGAGAGACCTGTGAGTGTGGTGACATCCTAGGACGAGCTGCAGGCGTCAGAGGGAGCCGCCTGCAGGGTGAGGCTGGGCAAGTCTACACAGTGCTGGGTGGTGGGGAGCAGCCCACCCTCTCTTAGTGCTCTTTGATCAAAGGGAGGGACCTCCAACCCTCCCAGCAGGCCGCAGACCCAGCAGGTACCTGACCCCCAGAGGCAGCACAGCTGCAGCCTGCAAAGCCTGGGGAATGTGGAAGGTGCTGGTGTGCTCCAGCAGTGACCTGGGATGAAGCCCACAGCCCTGCCTGGCTGTTGGGAGGTGGAGGATTGAATTGGGGTGATGAGGTGCAAGGATTGACTCTCCCTCTGACGAGTCCCTTCCATGCCTCTCTCAGCTGAAAAAAGGAATTAAAGTTGTTGCACATTAGCTTGGGGGAAGTTTGGCTTTGTGACTTCCTGACAATGAGAGTGTTGTAAGAGAGAGACAGGAGGTTCAGAGCTGCCATTGTGCTTTGTTCTTATACCCAGCTGAGCCTCCTGCCTACCTGGACCCGTGCTGGAGCAGCAAGGACTGAGGCAGCTTCCCACACTGATGCTATCCTTGTCTTGAAGTTGTCCTGGAGTCAGCTCTTGGAACACTTTCCCTGCCCAGAGAGCACTGAGCTCGTTGGGAGTCTGGCTTTGATGGTTTCTTCCCCACCTTTGTGGAAATCCCCCTCCTGGATGCTTCCCTGTTTGAACCCTTTGTTTCTCCCAGCCCTTGAGCCAGTGCTGCTTCCAGCTGGGGGTGCAGCCCAGGAACAGAAGCTGGAACTCCTGGTGCTAAGTACAGGCTTCTCCTGCTGCCCAAACACAGCTCCAGGGGAGCCACTCGTGCCCCAAATGCAGGCTGTTGTTTTTCCAGCTCTGTCAGCTGGCCTGACAAAAGCCATGGCCAAGCCCTGCGAGCTCTGCCTGCTCCCATCCCTGCTCCTCTTTGGGAGGTTGGTTCCTCACCAGGGAGCAGCACACCAGAGCCCTTCCCTCCTTCGGCAGCACAGGGCAGGCCTGAGCCAGCTGACCCCGGGGAGCAGAAGGGAAGGCTGCAGAGGCTTGTGCAGAGGAATGGCCACCAGGTCTCCAGCATGCCTATGTGGAGCATGCAGGGGGAAAGGTTTGTCACTGTCCCTTGTCCCTCTGCCCTCACAGGCTGCTTCTTCCCACAGGCTTCGCTGCTATTTTGCCACCTCCTACTGGGGGTCCTGCTGTGGTTAACTGTTTGTGTAACACAGGGGAACTGTCCCTGGAGCCCCAGCCACATAAGAGTGCCAAGAGTGTGGGGCCCCAGCCACAAAGAGTGACAAGGGTGTGGGGGGACAGCTGGGGAGGTCCTTCCAATGGACTTCCAAATGCTGCCAACTTGATGCGGGCATTTCCTGTGTCTGGTGTGCCCATATCTGGGCTGTGTTGGTTAGGACCAGGTGTGCTGAGCTCTGTCTCTCCTGCACAGGTAATGTGCTGAGGATCTTCCTTTGGTGACTGCCATCTCCAGCAGCACCTCTGGAGCAAGATGCCACAGCTGCAGCCTTGCCTTTGAATTGCCATGGTGCTTTACTCTTGGTGGCTGTGGCACTGGTGCCCATGGTGTGGTGCAGCCCTCACTGTCCTATGCAGTGTGTCCCCAGCCTGGGCTTTGTATTTCCCCACTCTGCTCTGCCCATGGCCTTCCTGCAGCTGTGCCAGCTGTGCTCCAGAGGTACCCATGGTTAGCCCAAGCTACTTACCAGGATTAAATGTCACCTCTAAACCCCTACTGGGGGAACTGAGAATGCTGTGAGGGCACAGCTGGCTTGCTCTGCATTGCCCAGCCCTTGCTCTGCATTGCCTAGCCCTTGCTCTGCATTGCCTAGCCCTTGCTCTGCATTGCCTAGCCCTTGCTCTGCATTGCCTAGCCCTTGCTCTGCATTGCCTAGCCCTTGCTCTGCATTGCCTAGCCCTTGCTCTGCATTGCCTAGCCCTTGCTCTGCATTGCCTAGCCCTTGCTCTGCATTGCCTAGCCCTTGCTCTGCATTGCCTAGCCCTTGCTCTGCATTGCCTAGCCCTTGCTCTGCATTGCCTAGCCCTTGCTCTGCATTGCCTAGCCCTTGCTCTGCATTGCCTAGCCCTTGCTCTGCATTGCCTAGCCCTTGCTCTGCATTGCCTAGCCCTTGCTCTGCATTGCCTAGCCCTTGCTCTGCATTGCCTAGCCCTTGCTCTGCATTGCCTAGCCCTTGCTCTGCATTGCCTAGCCCTTGCTCTGCATTGCCTAGCCCTTGCTCTGCATTGCCTAGCCCTTGCTCTGCATTGCCTAGCCCTTGCTCTGCATTGCCTAGCCCTTGCTCTGCATTGCCTAGCCCTTGCTCTGCATTGCCTAGCCCTTGCTCTGCATTGCCTAGCCCTTGCTCTGCATTGCCTAGCCCTTGCTCTGCATTGCCTAGCCCTTGCTCTGCATTGCCTAGCCCTTGCTCTGCATTGCCTAGCCCTTGCTCTGCATTGCCTAGCCCTTGCTCTGCATTGCCTAGCCCTTGCTCTGCATTGCCTAGCCCTTGCTCTGCATTGCCTAGCCCTTGCTCTGCATTGCCTAGCCCTTGCTCTGCATTGCCTAGCCCTTGCTCTGCATTGCCTAGCCCTTGCTCTGCATTGCCTAGCCCTTGCTCTGCATTGCCTAGCCCTTGCTCTGCATTGCCTAGCCCTTGCTCTGCATTGCCTAGCCCTTGCTCTGCATTGCCTAGCCCTTGCTCTGCATTGCCTAGCCCTTGCTCTGCATTGCCTAGCCCTTGCTCTGCATTGCCTAGCCCTTGCTCTGCATTGCCTAGCCCTTGCTCTGCATTGCCTAGCCCTTGCTCTGCATTGCCTAGCCCTTGCTCTGCATTGCCTAGCCCTTGCTCTGCATTGCCTAGCCCTTGCTCTGCATTGCCTAGCCCTTGCTCTGCATTGCCTAGCCCTTGCTCTGCATTGCCTAGCCCTTGCTCTGCATTGCCTAGCCCTTGCTCTGCATTGCCTAGCCCTTGCTCTGCATTGCCTAGCCCTTGCTCTGCATTGCCTAGCCCTTGCTCTGCATTGCCTAGCCCTTGCTCTGCATTGCCCAGCCCTTGCCCTGCCGCACCAAGCCCTTGCTCTGCAGCTATGTTGGTGTCCTCACAGCTCTGACGGAAGGTTGCATTCCTGTGCTGGTGGAAATGGACCCAGGGAGCAGGGGAATTGCTCCCAGGCTGCTCTGGAATGAAGCCCCTGACGCGTGGGCTGATCTCTGGTCCAGATAGGGGTGGCCTGAGGCCGGTGGCACCCTGCCACTCAGAGAACCACTTGCAGGCACTGTAAGGTGAGAGCAGCTGCACAGTGGGACAGGAGGAGCAGGCTGAGAGATCAGCATCTGGCCTTGCCTCCTGCTGCTGCCGTGGGGCTGTGCTGGCTGGCAGCAGCTGCGAGGCTGCCTCTGCTCCTCCCTGCAGCACGAAGCCCTTTGGGGCTGGTTTCCCACCCCAGTGAGGGGAGCCTGGCATGGGGCAGCCCTGGCCTGGACTGGAGCTGGGGTGTTGGGAAGGGGCTGAGGACCCCAGCTTGCATCTGGTGTCACCAGGAGCATCTGAAGGAATTTGGACTATTTTTACTGTTTGTTTTTGTTCCTCCCCTCCCCTCCTAGCTATGCACCTTAGCACTCGCTGTGGGCCCTGTCACTGGGACAGCTCCACTTGGACTTTGAAACAGATGACTCAGCTCCTCCCTTGTCGAGAAGGGTTTTGGGTTATTTTTGCTCTCCAGCCCCATTTTCTCGTTGTGCTGCAGTCAGTGGAGGCTCTGCAGGGGCACCCTGGCTGCTTCCAACAAATGGCTTCCTCTGGAGTGACAAAATCCCAGCTTGTGGGAATGCTGCTGCAGGCCTTTGGCTGCTGATTTATGAGGAAGGGTCTAATTCTAGTTATTAAAAATACCAAATACTCATTGCAGGAAACCAGGGCTACAGAGCTGCTGAGGGGACTGGAACCTCTCTGGTGGGGAAAGACCAAGAGAGTTGGGGGCTTTGGGCTGCAGAGGAGCAGCCTGAAGGGGATCTGATCAATGCTGCAGGGGTGGGGGTCAGCAGGGTGGCACCAGGCTTTGTTCAGTGGTGCCCAGTGACAGCACAAGGGGTAAGGGGCACAAACTGGAACATCAGAAGCTCCATCTGACCACGAGGAGGAACTTCTGGAATTTAAGGCTCTGGAGGGATAGGCTTGGGAGCTGCTGGGAGTTGTTTAGGGAGGAGTGATGCAGCCTTTGGGTAGTTGGCCTTAGGGTGGACTCTTCCCTCCCACTGGCTCTGGGCTCTCCAGGAGCCTCTTGGCTGCAGTGGGGAAGGGGTTAAGGCTTCTTCACTAGCTGGGAGCTGCTGCTGGCTGCCTCTTTCCCTTCCGGGGCTGGGGCTGAGGTTTGCTGGTATGTGTGCAATGTGGAGCACCCAGCCCTGCCAGCTCCAGAGCCTTCCCGGCATGGCCTGCCCTGCCCTGGCTCCTTCCTTCCCATGAGAGATGGGGCTGGGGGCCAGGGACCTGCTGGGAGCGCAAAGGCAGGCTTGGAGGAGATGGAACTGCAAAGCAGCAGCCTGAGCTCTGGCAGAGATGCTGCCCAAGATGCTCTTGCCCAGGCAGTGTCTCTGGGCACGTCCTTGTGGCAGCCTAAGGTCTTGTCACTCATCCGTGCTCACCTCTCTGCCCTCACCGTGCCATGGCCTGGGGCTGGCAGGGGAGCAAAGAGCTTGGGATGCTCCCACGTGGGGAGACCTGATGGGGAGCTGTTTTGGGCAGGCTCCTGCTTCTCACGGCAGGGCAGAGGGTTTGGTGCAGATGCAGGAGCTGGAAAGCTGCAGCCACAGCAGCAGCAGTCAACCCAAAGCCTAGGGAGAAGCCTTGGAGGGGGCTGGAGGCTCGGGGGCCTTGCAGATCTCCTGGAGCTCTCTGCCCCAGGAACTGATGCCCCTTGTGTGGCTGGGGAGAAGCACACAAAGGAACTTGTCTCCAGGTGGGACCATGGTGCCACTGGGAGGACTGCTGCAGCAGGAGCCTGGCCTCCAGCTCTCTCCCAGGCCTGGTGGCTCTCTGGGCAGTGCTCTCATGGCTGCACCTTCAGATGAGCAGCCCTGAACACCCCTCAGGACCTAGGGGTGGGGGTCAGCTGCCTGCTGTGGGCAAGTGGCAGGAAATAGGTTTGCCCTGCAGCTTTTTGGGATTCAGTGAGGCTGCTCCTGGCCAGTGCAGGGGTTGCTGCTGCCATTGCTGTGCTCCCCCCACATTCTGCCACCACTCTGCTGTCACCAAGGGACTGAGCTTTGCCTTTGATCTCCTGCAGCTCCACCACTGATGCCAGCAGGAGCAGGCCTGCAGACCAAGGCTGTTTGGTGCTAATTTTGTCATCCCTGATAAGGGAACCTCTCTAAAAATGCCATCTGGGGCTGTCTGCAGGGCGAGTTTGTCACCCTGCCTGCTGCTGCACTGTGGGAGGGCCTGGCACACGTGGGAGGGCCTGGCACACCATGGCACTGGGGAGCTTGGGCACAAGGGTCTCAGCACAAGAATTCCCACCTTAGTTTGGTCCCTTAGACTACCCCAAGCTGACAGCTCAAGCCCTTGGCCCTGGGTGGCTCCAGGCTTCCTGGCCAAGGCTGAAATCAGATCGGTCAGAAAGGGAGCAGCTGGGGCTGGGTTTGGGTTGTGGCTCCAGCACAACTTTCTTATTAACTCAAAGTAAGGTAAAAAAGGGAAATTGCTGTAACCAAGGGAGGTGGTTTCAATGACAGTGCCATGGGCTGGACTGGGCTTTTTCCTTCTCCTGCACAGACAATTACCAAATGAATCTCCTTTGCTATGAGCCCTGGAGGATGGAGACTGCCCCAGCCACAGCTGCTCAAGGGCTGCTGCTTTGCCCAGCTCCACTTTCTATTGCCCCCATGCTGCTCTGGCAGGCAGGAGGCTGCTCCCTGGCTGGGAATCCCAAATTTCCTCTTTGGGACCACTGCCCCTTCCTGGGGCATTGCTACTGCAGAAGCTTTCAGTCAGGACACAACTCTCAGTCCCAGATGTCCCCAGGTTGTCACTGGCCTTGGGGATGAACCAACCCTCTCCAGCTCACTTGCACCTGTAAATCCCCAGCAGCTGAGGCAGAAGGGAGGCTCTGGGGTAAACCAAGGCAGCTGGGGCATGTGGGCTTGGCTTTCCATTTCCCCCTTTGCTTAGGAGCCACCATGACCCAGTCTGGGCATGTGCCATGGGTGCCTCCTCTCCCCATCTGTTCCCACCTGCCCCTGCTCTTTCCCCAGTGAGCAGCTCCAGTTGTGTTGACTAAAGGACAGAACTCTCCTACAGCTGCCCAGGACCTGTGGAACCAGATGGGTGTGGAGAGCATGGAGCCAGGCTTGGGATGGCAGCGTGGGAACTCAACCTGATGAGAGAGCAGAGAACTCACCCTGGCAAGGCTCCTGGGCAGCTCTTCTGGTCTGCCTGCCCACCCCAGCACTTGCCTTGTCTGGAGGGTGGTGGAGAAGCAGAAGACTAAACACTGCCTTGCTGCCCTGGGCTTGGTGGCCCTGGAAGGAGTGATGCTTCTGGGGTGGGTGGGTAAGGTCTGGCAGAAGGCTGGGCAGACACTGGTGGCAACTTCTCCCTTCATGCTCTTTGGGCTACAGGTGCCAAGGCAGGCAGGGCTGAGTCAGCCATGCAGAAGCCAGAGGCTAGGTGAGATCTGGACATAGCAGGAGATGGCTGGAGAAGGGAGGCTCCAGAAAGGGTTTCCCACAGGAGCAGAGGGGCCCAGGCCCAGTGGGTGGTGAGGCTGGGTCAGGAGCTGGTCACTAACAGGGCACTTGAGCAGGAGCTGTGCCCACTTGTCTGCCTGCATCCCTGCACCCATCCCCGCAGGACCTTTGTGCTTTGGTGGTTTGGAGTCCACCAAGGTGTCCCCTTCCTTGCCTGGTCCTGTCTGCTGCTCACCCTCACATGGCCCTACTGGTCCTCAGTGCTGTGGCTGGGAAGTGAAACCTGGCACAAGGAAATCTGTTGGCAGAGGTTGCCAGCCAGGGACTGTAACTGACCTCGTCTGAGCAAGGCAAAGGCAGAACCAAGCTGTGGTTCCCTCTAAGTGCAGGTGAGAGACATTCATGGCCTCTCCACTCCCAGAACATTGCTTTTATCTCCTTGGTTCCTTCAGAGGCAATACAAAAGTTACTGATTTTGCACTTTTTATGCACCTGAGCCTGCAGATTTTGGCAGCAGTTGGTTTGCCTGTGTGATTTGCCTCGTTAGATCCCAGCCCTCAAAGGCACCTGGGAATGATCTGCTCCATAAGCTCCACTGTGCTGCTGGTCCTGGCTGTGCCATCCTGCTCTGGGAACATCCTCAAGCCCTGCAGGTGAGGCTGGGTTGGCTCCAGGGCAAGGTAGATCCTGACCACGGGAGATGCCTGTGTGCTGTTGTGACCTGGGGGGTGCAGTCAGCTGGACTCTGCTAGGGTGGGTGTGAAGCTCCATGAAGCCAGCAAAGGGACCCCCCCCAGAAACGTTGGACTGAAGCCATTGGGGCAGTCATGCTCTCCAGGCTCATTGCCTTGCTCTCTGGAGCTCCCATAGCTGGGATGTCAGCCAGGGCCCAAGCTGCATGTGGCACTCAGTGCCCTGCCAGCTGGGGTACTGCAGAGGTTGGGCTGCTTCAGCACATCCACCTGTCACTTGTTCCTCCTGGGAGCCCAGCTCAGGTTGCCCCAGGGAGGGCTCTGAGCTGCCCTCACCAGAGGGCTTGGTCCATGTGGGAATCACAGCATCAGAGCTGGGCTTGGGCTGGAAGGGATCCTTGAAGGTCTTCTTGTCCAACCCCCTGCAGTCAGCAGGGACACCTCCAACTAGAGCAGGCTGCTCAGGGCCCCATCAGGTTTGACCTTGAATGTCTCCAGGGGGAATATCTTGCTCCAGCTCAAGCAGGGAGCCCCAAAACTGGCTGGGGATAGGGGTCCCACCAGCTCTCTTCCCTTTGGTGGTGGTGGGAAGAAGACCAAAGGCAGCAGCCTGCCCTGCTGCAACCAGAGCAGAGGCAACTGCTAGAGGTGGAAACTGCCACTGGGGTCTTACCCTCCTCTGTGGCAGCCTTTGCATGGCAGGACTCTGGAGGCCAAGGGGAAGGTCAGGTTGTCCTGAGGCATTGGAATGTCCAAGGGCATTGGAAGGACGATGCCAGTTTGGAGCCTGGTCTTGCTGGTAGGGTTGTTGTCAGGCAAGGGCAGAGGGAGGAGAGAAAGAGGAGTCCTGCTTGCAGCTGAGCTGCTGTGGGCCCATGCAGGTTGTGTGCTGGATGCTGTGGGGTTCGGAGGTGTTCCCTCGAGCACTGGACCATGGAATGCTTTGGGTTGGAAGGAGCCTTTAAGGCCTGGTTCACTTTGGTCACTGTGGTGCTGAGGGACATGGCTTAGCACCAGACCATGGCTGGACCTCCATGCTGAGGGCCCTATCCAACCAAACTGCCTCTGGCATTGCCCACGGCCACTCTCCCAGCTCCGTGCCAGGCTTCCCCTTTAAGAAGGCCCAGGACTGATTCCCTCGTGGGGCGTCGCCGTGCCAGCCATGTCCAAACGGTTTGCACGTCTGCATTTTTTACTGCCCTGCTTTAATCTGCATGCAAATGCAGCTCTGCTGGCCCTGCTCTGCCTGCTCGCACAGGCAGCCGCAGCCCCGCGCCTGCCACCCGGCTCCTGCTCTGCATTCGAGGAGCCTCTGAAACCTGATGGATGGAGCTGCAAGGGGAAGGAGAGGGATGAGAGATTCTCCTCATTTCTTTGCTGGGGAGGGTGGAGGAGTTGGGGAACCAGAGGAGGGAGGTTTAAATATATGCAAAATTGTTTATTGAGAGGAAAAAAAGCAGGGTGGGGTTTGCCCACGTCCGGGAATATTTCGTATGCTGCCCCAGAGCCATAGCCCAGAGGATTTTAGCTGGAGGTTAGGGGAAAATCCCAGCACTGGCAATAATCTTGTGCTGGTGGAAATACTCAGCTCTTCTCCTGATAAATAGACACCAGTGCAGCTGCAGTCGGCCGGGCAGGCCTGGAGAGCAGAGCTGCCTGTGCTTGGTTAAAGGGTGAAGCCAGCGCAGGCTGTGCAGAGTCGCTCCCTGGCAGGGGCTGCCTCTGCCTGCTCCCACTCACTTTCCCTCCCGTTTGTTTTTCACCAGCTGCACTTGCCCAGAGCTCTCCAAACCCAACACCCATGAATCCTGGACACTCATGTCCCCAGAGCTACCCTTGCAGGAGGGAAATGGGAAACTGTGCTCCAGCTGAGGCTGCAGTGAGGCAACACCTTTGGACGTGTGGCCAGAGCAGGGCAGAGTTTGCTGTCCCCAAGCCGTGGTGCTTCTGAAAGCTGCTCCGTTTGAAGTTGCAGATCCCCAGGTCCTGCATCTGCTTGGAGGTAAGGGTGAAGGCTGAGGAGGCCTTGCTGCTGGTGTGGGAAGCAGAGGATGACATTTCCCTTCACCACCCAGGTGACTCTGGAGGAGCAGCAGAGTCTGTTCTGCTACCTCGGTGGAGTGGAGGTCCTCAGCTGCCAAAGGGGCAGGTTTTCAGGTGTGATTTAGGCACTTCCAGTTGCTTGCCATTTTATTTTTTAATCTTTAAGCCCTGGCTGGTTTTGAGCCCCATTATGGAGCCTCCTTGGTGTCCTGAGCTGCTCTGGCTGATGGGAGTGCTGGGTGTGGGGGCTGCAGGGATCTGGGGGGCCACCTGCCCTAGGGCAGGGGGTGGCTGTGGGCAGCTTCTGCCATTGGTGTCCCCAGGACCCAGGGGCTCTGTGTGGTGCACAGCTGTGGCCACAGCCAAGTCTTCTGCAGGCTCCTCCAGCAGTTCATACACAACCCCCTCCAGTATGATCCTCTACAGAAGGCCAAAGGCTCTGTGTGCTGGGAAGCTCCTCTGCCACCACATGGACTTGTCAGATCTGTTTGCTTCTGCATCTCCAAGCTCCACAATTTGGCAATGCTGAGCTGAGCCGGAGCTGAGCTGGAGCTGGAGCGGAGCTGGAGCTGTGCTGGAGCTGCCACCCAAGGCAGGCTCATGGGCAGCCCTGCTCGCTGGGTCCACAGCCCACACTCAGGGCTGCTCCTTCTGCTTCTTTGATTTCCATCACATCTGGGAGGCTTCTCCTGTCCCTCACCAACAGCCCTGTTGTTGGAGGGGTCAGCAGCAGCCCCAGCTCTGCTCCTGCCCATCCCTTAGCTCCCCTTGGAGCGCGTTTGCTGTGAGGTAAACACTTTGTGTCCTCACTCTGGTGGGTTTGTGTCGCTGGTGATCAGAGGCTCCAAACTTGCCCTGTTGCAGCTGCTTTTTTAAAGGCCCTTTTTGTTGGTGAGCAGATTCAGGGAGCCTTTCTACTGCCTTCATCTGTAAATTGTCCTCTACATAAGGAAGGCAGCGCTCTGGCTGCGGTTTGATGTGTTTGTCGCCCAGCAGATGTCTGGGTGGTTAAAGTGCCCCCTGAGTACAAGTATCCTGTGTTTGCAGCTCTTTGATACTTGGTTCAGGAATCTTTTTGTTCTTTCTTTCTCTCCTCGAGTCCTGGGGGTCTGTAGCAGATGCCTGCTGCAGTCTCTCCTTTGTTTTCTGTTCCTGCTATCTGTGCCCACAATGTTACTCCTCTTCCCTCTCCCTCCTTGCATTGGATCATCTCCTTCTGGTGGGTGGCCCTGCAAAGGCTCCGTGGGCACCACTTTGGGGGCCTGTTGGGTGCCTGCTGGCCATGGCTCTGGTTCTTGGTTGCCCTTTTGCAGGACCCTAGGAGAGAGCTGGCATGTTACCTGCCACAGGGGATGGTGCCAGTGAAAGCAGTGCCAGCTTGCTCCTCTCCCCACTGGCAGCCCAGTCCCAATGCCCCTTTTGGGTCCTACCACATCACCCTGCATGGGAAGCCCAGGCCTGCTTTGTCCCCATGTCACTGTGACTCTCATGGCATCACTTTTCCTTCTTGCTGATCTGTGTCTCCAGCATCTCTCCCTGTGCCCTCGACTGAGCTGGTGGAATTCAGCCTCTCAGTGCTGCAGGCTGCTCCTTGCCCCTTCCTTGTCTGCCTTTCAGTGGCTTCCCTGGGTCCCGCCTGTGATCCAGAGGCTCCCCTTTGTTGTTCTGTCCTTCCCCCTCGTCACAAACCTGTGCTTCTGTTCCATCTTTCGTGAAAAGGTCTAAGACTGAAGGTGAAATGTGCTAACAGCCTTCAGAAATGTGTCAGTGGGTGCTGCCAGCAGGAAGGGCAGCGACGGCTCTGCGTGTCCTGCGGTGCGCAGGACGAGCAGCGATGGGCATCGGCCCCAGCAGCAGGGGGGTTCGGGTCTGCCCTGAGCCATGCTGGGGGGCAGCACCGGGGGCGGCTGCAGGGAGAGGCTGGAGGGGTCAGGTCGGACCAGCAGCTGCCAGGAGGGGCTGAACGGGAGTGGAGAGGGTAGGAGGTGATCCGAGAGATCGTTTTTCATCCTCCCCAGCCCTCTCACCTGCCCTTCTGTGTGCTGGAAGCCCCGAGCTAGGCAAGGGCTGTTTGGGGCTCGCTCAGCCAAGCTCCTCACTTCTCTCTCCTTGTTTTTTGTCTGTTGCAGCAGCTCTGGCAAATGCAATTGCAGCCAGCCTGGAAACAGCCTCTCCTCCCCAGCCCTTCCCTTTGTGCTTGGAGGCTCTTTTCAAACCTGGAATGCTGTTGGAGGTGCCGGCAGCTGCAGGCAGAGCACCGGGATGTGAGCAGTGACCAAACCCAAGGTTCTCCTGCACCCAGAGGAGTGCCTGAGCCTGGGGGCAGCCTCAAGGCTCTCGATGGGAAGTTGCTGCCAGCTTTGCAGAGGGCCCTATTGTGCCCATGTCAGAACCTGGGTGGAGATGTGAAGGTGAGGATGGCTCCTGGAGTGCTGTCCCCGCTGGGCTCCCCGTGGGTGTGGGCAGCAGGGATGGGATGGGAGGATGGAACTGCTTGCTGGTGTGTGCCCACCTTCAGTGGGTGCAGCAGGGCACCTGGGGAGCTGGGGCAAATGGTCTCCTTGCACACCTCTCATCCCCACGTCCTCTGAAGGACACTGCAGGGCATCAGCCAGCCCCACGGGAGCTGCTGTTTGTGCCCAAACAAGAATCTGGGGCCCTGGAAGTTGCAGAGGGTCCCACCCAAAAGGCACCAGAGCAGCTGTCCTGCTTCTCGTGCTGCTGGCCAGGAAGTCCCTGAGTCCCTGTGGCATCCTCAGCCCAACACCCACCTCTGCCGACCCTTCCCCTGTCGGCTCTGGTTGCATCTGTGCTGTGCCCCTGTCCCCTCCCAGATGCCCACACCTGCTCTCCCCGGGGCGCTGCAGGGGGGTCCTGGTCAGCCGTGACCCCTTTCTCCCATCCTGCAGCACCCCCCTGCCAGCTCCCCACCAGCAGAGGTGGGCAGGAGGAGCAGCAGGATGAATAATTTATTACAAGGATGCAAACCAGGCTTTAAAACTCCCTGTATAAATATTTATTTTTGACTCGTTAGCACCGCAGCCGCCTCCACACACCCCCCAACCCTTCCTCTCCTCTCCAAAGCCCCCCAAGCCCTGTGGCTGTCCCTGCTGCTTCTCCTCCTGCTTCCCTCCTCCACCGTTTGCCTCCCTTCGCAGCCGACCCGAGCGCCGGTGCCAAACGATTCCCGGGAAGAGGCGAAATTCCTCCTTTCTGGAGCACGCAAAACAAGGAGGGGAGGGCCGGGAGCGGGGAGCTGGAGGAGCAGACACAGGCACAGCACAGACCCCTTTGAAGCCTGAGCAGGGCAGGGTTGTTTCTGTGGTAACGGCTCGGGGATTGGCGCTGCGCTGGGCGCCTCCAGCCCGCCGCTGCGGGGTGATTAATGAGCTGCTGCTGGCCTCTTGGGGGGCTCCTGGGCCGTGCTGGGCACCGCAGTGCTGCTCCGCCGGACCTCGGGCACCTCTCTGCCCTCTGCTCGCTCTGGTGGTGCCTCAGACTCCTCAGCCTTGGAGGACATCAGTCTGGGGTTAGGTCCTGTGAGACATGGGCTTGAGATACCTGTTCCCTGCCTCAGGGGTGCTGGAGCATCCTTGGGGCCGTGGCCTTCATCCCACTGCTTGGTCCCATGCACTAAGGTTGGTCTTGGAGGAGTCCAGCATCTCCCTCAGTACAGGGATGGGCCAGAGTCATGGGGGAAGGTTGTGGCAGAGCGGGGCCCTGGCAGGCACAGGTGAGCCCAGGAGTTTTGGGGAGCATCCCTCCTCTCCTCACCCCAGTGCCTGCCTACCTCCCACCCAGGGCTGCAGGCTTTGCTCAGCCATGAGCCACCCTGCAGCCCCAGGAAGCTGTGGGTGGGGGCTGTGCTGCCCCCCTAGTGCCACCACTCACTGCCCCAGGTGTCACCAACATGCCTGTACCATCCCCAGCAACGCCTGCAGCTCCGGGGCTGTGAAGCCCACCCCTGACTTCTGCTCTGGAAAGGCACGGGAGGGGCAGGCACCATTCACATCTCCTGGGCTCTCTTTCCCCCAAAACAGCCAAAGCAGAGCAGCTCAGCTCCCTGAGCCACGCTGGAGCAGATGTGCTGCCAGCCAGCTGCTAGTTATAATGTGCAGCCCCTCCAGCCCTCAGCTCTTGTGCTCCACAGCTCCTTTGGAAGCCTCCAGCTCTGACCCAGGAACTGGTTCTGGAAAGCTCCTTGTAAAGTCGCTGGGATTCTGCCTGCTCTCTGCCTTCTGAGGGGCTTTATCACCCCCAGAGGCTGCTGGGCTGGGACTGTCCCATCCCTGGATGTCCCTGCAGTGGGGTCTCGTTGGGTGGTGTGACCTTGTCCTTGTGGCTGCAGGTTCTGGAGCTGACCCCACTCTGTTGCAGGGCTGGGGGCTCAAACCTTTCCCCAGCCCTGAATCAGAGAGGTTTTGGCTATTTAGGGGAAATAGGAGCTGAGGCTCACTGGTTATTGCTTACCCAGGAGATGGTACAAGCACATTGGTGACACCTGGATCAGTGAGCAGTGGCACTAAAGGAGGCTGGGCACAGGGCAATGGCCTGGTGAGCTGTGCCAGCCAGGGGAAAGGGCTGCCTTGGCAGGGCTCCATCAGCACAAGAGGTCAGCTCAGCCCAGTGGGGCCTGTGAGGACAGCATCCCTGCCCCAGGCTGGGAGGTAGCCAACAAACCTTTGCTCCTCTACAAGGGTCAGTAGCAGAGCCTGTGGCAGCCTCTGAGAAGCCATCTCTGCTGTTGTGTTAGTTACTGACAGGCTGTGGGGAAGGACACACTGGAAAACCCCAAGTGCTGGAGCCAGGAGGCCTCATTGGTGCCCAGCAGCCTGGGCCTGGCTCTCCCCACCAAGGGGAGACCCATGACTGTCTTTTCCAGTGGCTGCTGTGGGTGAGCACGAGTGGAGAGGTTCCCAAACCCCCAGCAGAGTGAAAGTGAGGAGCTGAAGGAGCTGGCTGGATCCCAACCTGACTCTGGCAACAGTTTCCCCCCTTGAAGGGGTGAGTCCCTGCCCAGCAGGACTGGCAGCATGCTGGAACTGCAGGGTCTGCTGGCACAGTGGCACTTGGGATCTCTGTCCCAGCCTGGGGCACCCTGCAGAGCTGTGTGAGCAGGATGGGACCCCAGGATGGTGCTTGGACCTCTCCTGTGCAGTGAGTTAGAGCTGGAGGAGCTCTGCAGGGTGATTTTTGTTCAGAACAAAGCAATGAGGAATCTTCACCCAGAAGCTTTGTGGACCTTGAGGGTTTCTTCCCCTATGTCTGGCCATGGGTACCAGGGATGCCTCCATGGAGGATCTGGGACAGGTTTCCATGGAAACCAGCAGCAGGAGTGGAACCCAGGGCGCAGATTTGGGTCCTCCGCTGGCACTGCACAAGCAGTGCTCAGCATGAGGAGGCCCCAGCCTGGCATGGTGCCCATGGCCAGGAGGAGCCTTGCTCTGCCCTCGGTCCTCCACGCAGGAAAAAGATTCCAAATCTTGGGGGCAGGCACTGGCTGGAGATGTCACCAGCCCAGCACCACCCCTGCAGCAGCTCCTGCTCCCCTGGCGTGCTCCCCTCTCCCTTTGCCTCCTACCCACTCCCCATTCCCTCTCTCTGCCTTGCTTCCCCGCGCTCCACCCCTCCAGACTCCTCTCGGGCCATCGATTTTTCCATCCCTCAGCCAAGCGCTGTAGGAAAATGAGAGAGCATCTCCGGGATCGATCAGCACCGTGCTGCAGCCCGGGGGCAGGAAGGGTTTGAATCGCCTGCTCCCCTGGCAGGTAATTACCCTCCCATCCCCAGCCGGGGCTTTTCACAGGGCCGGGGGCCCAGAGCTCTGCCCGGGGCGGGTGTTGGGCTTTGCCATTGCCAGAGCTCAGCTCTAGGCCGGGTCTGTGCCAGTGGGTGCCAGCCTCTCCCTTGCTGGCACTGATCACACTGCCGGTGCTGATCCTGGTGAGGGCAGGGGGCTGCGAGAAAAGTAACCCCAAAGGGAAGGGGCAGGGTGCCCAGCTCCACTCTCCCCCAAAGGGAAGGGGCAGGGTGCCCAGCTCCACTCTCCCCCAAAGGGAAGGGGCAGGGTGCCCAGCTCCACTCTCCCCCAAAGGGAAGGGGCAGGGTGCCCAGCTCCACTCTCCCCCAAAGGGAAGGGGCAGGGTGCCCAGCTCCACTCTCCCCCAAAGGGAAGGGGCAGGGTGCCCAGCTCCACTCTCCCCCAAAGGGAAGGGGCAGGGTGCCCAGCTCCACTCTCCCCCAAAGGGAAGGGGCAGGGTGCCCAGCTCCACTCTCCCCCAAAGGGAAGGGGCAGGGTGCCCAGCTCCACTCTCCCCCAAAGGGAAGGGGCAGGGTGCCCAGCTCCACTCTCCCCCAAAGGGAAGGGGCAGGGTGCCCAGCTCCACTCTCCCTTCTGAACCTCTCCTTTGCAGGGAGCTGTGCCTGGGCAGTGCCACACGCCCAGAGACCACCCCATGCAGCCTGGAGGTGCCCATGGAAATGCCAGAACTTGCCATCCGCTACCATGCTGGCCCCTGAGGTCCCACCACTGTCCTCCCCCAGAGAGCTGGGAAGTAGCTGAGTGAGCTTCTCTCACTGCACCCTGGAGTAGCTGCCTGCAAATGTTGACTTGTTGATGGCAACCGGCATGAGTCACGGCGGAGCCGGAGGGGACGCAGGCGCCTGTGGCTCTGCCTCTGCCGTTGCCTGGCTGCCATGGGCCGTTGGCAGGGAGGCGTTGGCACAGTCCCCACGGCAGCTCTCCTGCAGCTCCATCTCCCCTCAGCAGGACGTGCTCACCAGCTTGTGTGTGCCAGGCTCCAGTGCTCGTGTAAGTGGCGCTGGGGTCCTGCAGTGGGAGGGTGTCCACGTGGAGTTTGCTTGCTGGGCATGAGCAGGGCCTGCTGCTCTGGGCTGTGTGGCACAGCAGGGAGAGTTTGTCCTCAGGACTCCTCTGAAGGGGAACCCCCCCAAGCCCACTTCCCCACCAGTGCACGGGGACACCAGCCCCAGAGCCCACAGCAGGCATCCCAGAGCTGCTGAGCTTGGTGCCCCCCCCGCCGAACTGCTCCTCCTGCTCCCATTCCCAAGCTCTCCTTATTTCCCATGGATTTTGGTCAGCCTGTTCCCTGAGCTGTTCCCTGGGGGCTCAGCCCTGGGGTGCACAGCACATGGCTGCTTGGAGCTCGCTGACCGCGTAGAGGCTCGGCAGCAGAGCACAGCAGCTTCCCGTGGAGGCTCTCAGCTAACAGCTCTGCCCGGGCAGACACAGCACAAAATGCTCCTCCTGAGAGCGCTGAGGAGCAGGAGGAAAGCCATGGGCAGATGCGAGCCAACGCTCTGCTCCCTCATCCAGCCCTCCTGGCTTCTGGCCCCTGGGGAGCCTGGCTGGGGATTGCACCTTCACCCAACAGCCTCCAACAGCATCTGCAGCCCTCCCGCCCGTGGTCTGCAGGGGAGCCAGGGGCTGGTTGTGGCCCCATCTTGCGCTGCTGTCAGATGGCAGCTCGCAGCCATTTGATTCCTTTGTGTTTCCAGCGGACGTGGGAAGTGATGAGGACAGAGGAAGAGGGTGAGAAAGCGGAGCGAGGCGTCCCTGCTCCAGCACAGACCAGCGCCCTGCGGGGGGGCAGTGCACAGCCTCTGCTCTTCTCCCTCCAACCCAGCAGGCAGAGGTTTGCTCCAGCCTGGCTGTGCTGCAGACGTGCAGATGGCAGCCTGCAGAGCTCTGGGGCTGCTGCGGAGGAGCTGGCTGAGGAGCCCCGGGTGAGGCTGAGCTGAGGTTATCTACTCCACAGATAATGCCTGCTGCTGGGAGCAGCTGGAACAGCTGCATCCTGCCTTTGTTGGGAAGTTCATCTGATGAGAACTTGTCCCTGGTAAAGCTCTTGACACAAAGCCCCACCAGGACAGGACCCTCCCTCTGGTGGGGTCTGGCATCAGTCTGACCACTGGGAGAATGTTCCCTAACCTGAGAGCTGCAGCCCAGCACAAAGTGGCTCTAATCCATCTTCCCTCAATCCCTGTGGCTGCCTGAGTCGAGAGGGATTTATGCAAGTGGCTAATCTGGGATCTTCCCATTGTTTGGTGAGCTGCCACCACCCAGTGTCACTGCTGGGCTCAAGGCAGGTCGTGGGGACAAGGGACACTCCTGGTATCTCTCCTTTGCTCTGCCACCCTCTTGCTGGCCACTCTCAATCATGCCCCTTGGTCTTCCTGCTGCCTCCTCACTCCCAGGGCTGTAAAACAAAGGCAAAATTCTGACTTGCCAACAGCCCAGTTAGGAAGTGGATGCTAATTAGAGGCAGCTTCTCTGCTCCTGCTCTGTCCCACACCCATTGGTGGGGCACTGGGAAGCTCTGGGACGCAGAAGGCTGTGGTGGAGGCCAAACCCTCTGAGACTGCCGAGCAGAAAGTGGATCCCTGTGTTAATCTGGGAAAAGGAGTGTGAGGATAACTGCAAATCCTTCATGGCTCCTGTGGCTTCCCTCAGACCCAAACCTGAGGCTGGTGCAAGAGGAAGCCCTGTCCCAAGTGCTGGGATCACAGGTGGCTGCTGCAAACCTGGGGGGAGGGTTGGTGGCTGCACTGTGTGGGGCAGACTGGGGGCCCCCAGGGCTCTGGGCTCAGCCAGTGCTGCTCCAGGGTCTTGGCTGGTTCCTGGCTGGCTGCTGGAGGAGCTGAGGTGCCTGGGTGGGTGGGATTGGGATGTACAGGATCACAGGACCACAGAACTGGTGGAGTTGGAAGAGATCTCCAAGATCCCCCAGTCCAACACCAGCCCAGCACCACTGTGGGCACTGAACCATGGCCCCAAGTGCCATGGCCACACAGTTCTTGCACACCTCCAGGGATGGGGACTCCAGCACCTCCCTGGGCAGCCTGTGCCAATCCCTGACCACTCTTGCACCAACCTCATCTCCAACCTAAGCCTTCCGTGGGACAATTTCAGGGCCATTTCCTCTCATTCAATCACCTAGGACTGGGTAGAAGAACAGCAGCCAGCTCCTGCAAGTGGGTGACCCTGGGGTGCACAAGGCTGCCCCCACCCAGTGCCCAGCTGCTGCCTCTGCTAATGCCCATCTAAGGAAAGAGCAGCCTGGCAGGGCTGGTGCCAGGGCAGCAGCAGAGCTGGAGCTCCCTCCCATAGGTTCCATCTCAGGAAGCAGAAGAAAAGCCCTTTTGATGCTGCCAGATCAATAGGCAGGTGGTGGTCCCCTCCCTGCTCCAGCTCTGCTCGGGGCCAGGGATGCTGCTCAGAGCTGGAGCAGGGCTGGCATATCTCTCTGCTGGGTTTTGTCCCTCGTGCCACATCCCTTCCACCCCGTGCCACACAGGTGCTGAGCCTGGCACCATCAGCAGGTACCAGAGAGAGCAACTCCTGGCTCAAAGTGGGGCATGGTCCCTCCTTCAGGGAGGGTTTTCGGTCAGCCTCCGGGGAGCTGTGGTCTCTTTGCCGAGACCATTTGCCAAGCCGCGGGGCCGCCAGGGTGGGCAGGATCTGAGCAGCAGCTTCGCTCCGCTCCTTCGGTGCAGGGAAGGGTTAACAGGCAGCAACATTTTCTCCCGCTGGAGCTGGGTGTCTGGAAGGCGCTGCTGGCCCTGGTGCTGCGGCTGTTGGAAATGAATTCTTCTTCCCAAGGTGTCTGCTCAGAGCGAGCCGCAGCGAGCCGGCAGAGGTCCTGAGCTGGTGCTGGAGCAGCAGCTGCCGGTGCCCTGCTGCCAGCTCCCGGCGAGGCGGCGGCAGCGGTGGCCGTGACAGCTCCTCAGGGGGCTTGCTGCGGGCAGCAGATTTCGTGGTGCCTGCTTGCAGGCTCTGCTGGGAGCAGGCAGCTTCCAGCTCCAGCCTTTCCCACCTCAGCTCCACGCACCCGGGCAAGAAACCTTCGCGCTGTGCCCAGCTTAGTGCCCCTTCCAGCCGCGCTGAGTTTCCCGTGATAGGAAAGTTGAGCAGATCTTCCCCCAGGGTCACCCTGGGAGGGTTGGCATCAGCTCCTGGGCTGTGTCTGCCCACAGCAGAGGGCCTGCTGCCCTATTTCCCCATGCTAGAAAGAGGGGTTAGGAGCAGGCTGAAGGGAAGAGGAGCTGCGTGGGTGCCCCTGAGCCCTCATTGTCTCAGAGGGTGGCAGCCTGGGCTTAGGTTGCCATCTCTCTGTCCCCTCCCTGGACCCTCTGCCGCTGCCATGGAGCTGCATTCAGGGGAGTTGCTGTCCACACTCCTGCACCAGGCTTCCGACACTGCCCAGCAGCAGCCCAGCCCACGGCTGCACCGCGACCACTCCCGGTGAGCTCCACACACTTGCTAGCAGGGGGCTGTGGCAGCCAGATGCAAGCTCTTCCCCGAGCCCCCCCCTCCCCTTGCCCTCGCCTCAGGCCAGGCAGGGACAATCCTGCAGCAGGACCCCAGCTGGGGCTGCTGGCTGCTGCCTTTCCATGGCAACGCTGCACCAGGGGGTCCTGGGCTGGCAGAGAGGAGTGCAGCCCCCTCCTCCTCTCGCTCTCTGCACTGCCTTCCTGGGGAGCTGGCCTGCAGATGTGGTCTCCTTATCTTGGGAAGCTCTGACTCAGTTTTTCCCTGCCTGACAGAGCAGGGAGAGGGCTGGAGGGAGCAATAAATAGCTCCTGAGGTATGCCTGGGGACAAGGTGACAGGCCAGGAGCTTTCCACCCCCCTGAGCCCGGACCTGCCCACGTGGCACAGCACACATGTAGGTGAGGGACACTGCTGAGAACCTTCACACACCCTTGACATGGTGGCCAAGGGAGATCAGGGTTGGCCCAGGAGCACCTGTGCTGGATCCTGCTCCCAGGAAGACCTCAGGAGTGCTAAGGGTGTGAGAACTGCCTGAGTGAGCTCAGCTGGTGCAGTCCCTCATAGAACCACAGAATGGCTCAGGCTGGAAGGGAGCTCAGAGCTCAGCTGCTCCAACCTCCCACCATGCCCAGGGACACCTCTCAGTTGGGTTCAGCTGCTCAAAGCCTCATCCAGCCTGGCCTGCAACACCCCCAGGCAGGAGGCAGCCACAGCCTCCCTGGGCAGCCTGTGCCAGACTCTCACCATCCTCACACTCTTCCTCAGCTCCAAACAATTCCCCTTGGCCTGGCTCAGATCCCCTCATCAAAAGTCCCTCTGCAGCCTTCCTGCAGGATCCCTTCAGGCACTGGCAGCAGCTCTGAGGTCCCCCTGGAGCCTTCTCCTCTGCAGGCTGCACCCCCCCCCCCCAGCTCCCTCAGCCTGTGCTCACAGCAGAGCTGCTCCAGCCCTTGGAACATCTTTGTGGCCTCCTTCAGCCTCGCTCCAGCATCTCTGTGCCCTTCCTATGCTGGGGACACCAGGATGGATGCAGTATCTGAGGTGGGTTTGCCATTAAAAGCTTGATGATGAAGCTAGGTGAGGGCTCAGTGGAAGTGTTGGTGGCCACCAGTGATTTCCTGAGCCTAAAAGATGAGGAATTGGGGTTGCTTTTTGAGAGCTGTGGGTAGGGCTGCAGCAGGAGGTCCTGCTTGGTCCAGAGGTCTGCTGGTGTGGTGTCTGCTCTCCCTGGGGCATGGAGCTCTTTGTTGCTGGGGTCAGCTCCTGCTCAGGCTTCTCTGTGGGCATTCAGGATTGCTGAGGGAGCTGGAGCTGGCTGCTTGGGAGGGTGCTCCTGGCTGTCAGTGCTGCTGTGCTGGGAACCATTCTCTTTGCATCCTGCAATGTGAGCAGAGCAGGAGAGGTGTTTGTGATGCTGGTGGCTGCCCCCAGACCAAATGTCTGCTGTAAAACTTGTGTGAAGAGCTCTTGGCTCCTGCATGCTCCTCAGCTTCTGTGTGGCCAGGAACTGTATTTTCAGAACTCATATTTCCAACTTTCTGCCTCTAGCCCCCAGGGCTGTGAGTTTTCCTTTTCAGTGAAAGAAGAGATCCAGGTTCTGCTTTTTTTTTTTT
>WBNM01018265.1:40212-103219 GCA_013399055.1 Ramphastos sulfuratus | reverse complement strand
TTTTTTTTTTTTTGTGTGTTCCCCTTCTATAACTTCATGGCTCTGGGATCAGAAGCTTTGTGGAAGTCAAAAGGTTTCTCAACACCTTGTGATGGTGCTGTGATATTTGCCAAGGCTGGGCTGGGGCTGGGTGGGGATGTGTCAAGTTTATGTATCTGGTGTAGCTATAAATGTGCTTGTGTGCAGCAAGGGAAAGGGCTGGAGGAGTCCTTAAAGTGCTGGAAGTGTGGGGCTGGGTCATGCTGGGCTCAGAGGGAGTTCTCCTGCCCCATCCCATGCAGGTGAAGCTGTGCAGACAGAGCCAGCTGTGGTTGGTGGCCGGAGGGACCTCCTTGGCCAGCCCCACCAATGCTGGTGGTGTAATTACTCTAAAGCCTGCTCTGCTCATCCTGGGGGCTTAGGCAGAAAAGGCTTTTTTCAGTTGTTATTTGCCACCTCCTTCACCCTTCTCCTCCTTTTAATTCCTCAACACGCTGTGGAAACCTCAATTAATTAATCTAAGGGATGGTTGTTAGTGAGGAGCTGCTCTGCCAGAGTGGGGAAAACAAGCAGCTGAGTGCAGGGCAACCTCAGCCCTGCTTTTGGAGAGGGCTTTCCCCCTGCCAGGTGCAGGAAGGCAGCCAGGACACCAGGGCTCTGCAGGCTTCTTGGTGTTCCAAGGCTGAGTCTGGGCTCCAGGTCTGGAGGCAAAGTGCCCCTGAGATGGTTGGGTCTGTGCCACTTGTGGCACCAAGCAGCAGCATGCACAGCACACAAAGGATGCTGAGGGAGACCCTCCAAGCCTTCACCATCCTGATGGCTCCCAGCATTAGATGAAGACCCTCCCAGGCTGCAGTGCTGGAGGCTTTGGGCAGGAGGCTGCTGAGTGCCATGTCTGGTGGGGACAGCACAGCCCTGCTGTGGGAAGCTGCTGAAGCTGGTGCTGGGCTGAGGGCGGTTGCTCCCAGGAGCTTGGTCTGGGGTTGCAGGGGGGATGTAAAGCTTGGGGAGCTATGTTTGGGAGGAGGGGCCCCTGAGAGCCCCATTTTGGAGAACTGACCTCTGGTGGAAGCTGCTGATGGTTGCTGACCCCTGAGTGTGTCCTCCAGCTAAGCAAACAGATGCTGAGTGCGTGGTGAAGTGATTCCTGTCCCAGGCCTCAGCTGGGGTGAGGGCTGCTGGAGAGAAGAGGGGCAGAGAAAGTAGAGGGTAGCCATGGGGCCAGGAGCCCCTTCCCATCTCACCCAAGGCTGACTTGGAGGACTGAGGCTGAGCTGTTTGGTTTGCAGCCCCAGGGGTGGGGCTCAAGATCTGTCCCATCTCTCAGCCACCTCCCAAAGCCTCTGCACCCCCTTCCTCACCCAGCTCCTTCCTGCCCCTTCCCCACATCAGACCCTATCCCCGGGGCTGCTGCCCACCTTGCTCTGCCCAGGGAGCAGAAGGTGCCTGCCCCAGATCTTTTCCTTCACTCAAACCTTTTCCACGAGCTGGCACAGCTGGGCACAGTGTAGGCAGAGCCAGCCCCACAGCCGGGCAGTGGGGCAGGCTCTTGTGGTGCCCCTGCCCCTCTCCGGGGCTGCAGGTCCTGCTCTGTGCCCGTGCCTTGGGCTGCCCAGGGAAGCTGGAGCCCAGGACCGGCTCTGGAGGCAGTGGCAGCAGCCTGTGCTGTGCCACACGTGGGTATTTTTAGCTCTGCTGTGCATTAGCGTGCGGGAGCTCAAACTGCGAAGCCTGGCTGAGGTTTTATCTGTTGTGACAGCCCTCAGGGCTGCACTCAGACACTGCTCGCTCCCTTTCCCCTTCTCCTTCTCCTTTTTCTTTCTTTCTTTTTTTCCTTTTTCTTTTTTTTTACGTTTGGAGCTCAGCTCAGCTCTCTCCCCCTGGATACAGGCTGCAGCTGTTCAGACAAGGGGCCAAGGGTGGGAAATAGGGTCCAGAATGTGGTCTCAGCCCCTTTCCAAGGCAGCTCTCTGCAGCTCCTTTCTGTATTTTTCCACTCCTCCTCGCTGCTGCTGTCAGGGCTGGAGTGGTGGGAGCTGATGCTGCAGGATTAGGTGCTGGCTCGCCCCTGCTGCCCTACCCCAAAGGGTCTGCAGAAAGCTGTGCCGGGTGCCAGCTACACAAGTGCAGGGGACAGCAAAGTGGGCAGCCAGTGCCAGCCCAGCGCCCGCCGGGGCTCAGCAGATCTGCTGCTCCCTGCCTCTGCCCCAGGGGAACAGCACAGATGTTGCCAGGTTTGGGGGGGCAGGTTAGGGCTCCAGGAGCCCCAAAGCAGCAGGGAGGAATCAAAGTCCCCTGCCAGCCTTGCTGGGTTCCACCTGGATTTTTCACTGTGCCCCAATGACCTGTGTGCCCTCCCTGGGGAGAGGACTCTGAGTGCCCTCTCTGCCCTGGCTCTCTGCAAACCCAGTGCTTTGCTTTGGGGCTCTAAGGAAGGTTTTTTTCATTGCTTCTCTTCCTAGACCACCTCCCCACAGCCCTTCTGGAGGAGGGGACATTCCCCCAGCTCCCAGGGCACCAAGCATCCCCTTCCCAGCCCAGTGCCCCTGAAAAACTCACTAGAAATGGGGTGGCAGAAAGGCAGCCTTGGCAATGCCCATCAGAAGGGTGAGGAACCAAGGTGCTGAGCAGGCTTTGGCTTTCCAGCCTGCTCAGCATCCTCCCTGTTGCACCAGGCTCTGCTCAGCTAAGTCCAGACCCCAATAGGAGTTGCCTGAAAATCTTCTGGCCCTGGAATTTGTCCAAGGCCATGGGGGAAGTCAGGACAGAGGCAGGAATGGATCTGGCTTCCTGTCCCACGTGTGCAGCCTTCCTCTCTAACCCCAGCACATGCCTGCTGTGCACCATTCTGGCTGGAGCTCCCTGGAGTCCTGCAGCCAGGGCTGGGGGTGTCTGTGCCACCCCTGGGGTGCCCCAAACAGGGGTGGAGGGCAGAGTCCTGCCTTTCCTTCATGGGAAGGGTTTCTGTTGAGTGCTCAAGCAAAGGGTCATGAAGATCTCTGTTGGCTGGGAAATGACCATTTGGGGCTTTGGAGACATTTTGTGTCTGAGCAGACCTCAGCAGCAGTCCCAAAGTGGACCAGGGCTACTCATCCCCAGAAGGAGATTGGGGCCTGTGGTGCTGAGGGGGCTGGGGATGCCCATGGTGGGTCAGGGACTCCTTTATCCAAGCCTGCCCACTCCATGTTTCCTTCTGGTGTCACATCTGCTGCTCCCAGTGGGGAGCCTGGAACACCTCTGTGGGTCCTCCTGCTCCGTCTCCACTGGTGAGCTCTGGAGGGACCTCCCCAGGTCTGCCCCGAGTTCAACCTCTAACTGCTTCCTGGCCCCTGGTGTGTGGGCACTGGGATGGGGGCCGAGAAAGCAGGGAAGGGAAGAACAGGAGGAGGAAAAGTCTTCAGGGAGGGGATGGGGGAAGCAGGGAGCAGGGAGGAAAAGTGAGAACAGTGAGGAGGAGGAGGGAGGAAGGAAGGAAGCTGCCGTGTCTGTTCTTGGATTTATGTTGGTTGGGCTGCACTGGATTAGCTAAAAGTGGTGCAGAGCTCCCCCCCACCCCCTCTCCCCTTCCCATTCGGGGCTGAAGGCCTTGACTGGCTTCAGCTCCGAGCTGCTCCTGCCTGACGTCAGCCATGCAGAAGGGCTCTTGGCTGCCCCAGTGAGGGGCTGCAAAGCTGCACTCCAGTCAGGTCTGAGTGCTCCTGCGTGGGGAAACCTGGAGCCTGGCAGGGATGGCTGCAGGGGCAGCCCTGAGCCAGGCTGTGCCCGCTGGGAGCCCCATGGGCTGCTCCCCTCTGCTGGGGTTTTGGTCTGACTCCAAGCAGGGTGGGGTTTGGGGGGGGTGGGGGCTGTGAGCCGGTGGGATTTGGCTGTCAGAGGCACTGCTGCTCCTCCTCATCCCCCTCTCCTCCATCCCTCTCCTGCTGCAGATGTCTGCTGTAAGAAAGAGGAGGAGGAAAAAGGCTCCAAGCGCAGCGGTGAGGCTGCTGCTGTGTGCCCGATGTGTGCCAGGGCCAGACCAACCCAGCCTCTGCTTCCCACCCACAGGCACCAAACCCCTGCAGAGCACCCCAAGGGGGCTTCTCTGTCCTGGGGAGGAGCTGGGCAGGCAGGGTGAGCTCAGGGAGCCCTGGGGATGTGCCAGCCCAGTGCTTGGCAGGGCCAGCATGAGACTAGGAAGATGAGGCTGTGCTGTGGGGATGGGGCTGGTGCCCTCAGCGCTGGGCTCTCCAGGGGGCAGGGACTGCTTCGTGTCTAAGGCTGGGCTTTCAGAGGGCAAAAGCAGAGCAAAGATGTTAGGTGGCAGAAGGTCTCCAGTGCTGGGGTGCTCCTCAGATCCCTTTTCCTTGGTCACCCCCAGGTGCTGCTGGAGCTGGGGGCAGACAAGAGATTTCTTTTCCTTCCTCCCCTCCTCTTCCAGCTCCTCTGCATCCTCCATCACCATTTTGGCCTTGCTGTGCTTCTGTTTAATTCCAACCCCCCTCGGTCACCCCTGGCTCAGGCTCAGATGCTTTTTAAGGAGACACTGACCAGCTTTAGCCTCAGCAAACAGGGCTGGAAGGGACCACTGGACCCTGCCGGACCTTGCTGGCTACACCCAGCTGGGGCTTGACTCCTCCCCAGCCTGAGTCCACCACCCCGCGCAGGCTTCTCCCCGGGCGAGGTCCCAGCCCCAGCGCAGCTCTGTCCCTTGCGGGGGCTGCCAAAACCCTCAGCTCTTTGCCACGGCAGGTGTCTTGGGGCATCAGAGCCAAAGGTGCTGAAGGAGAGGGCATTCCCCGGGGTCTGCCCCCAAAGCTGGTGCTGTGCCCTACCAGACGCGGTACTGCCACCCTGGCAATGCCCCTCCCCGTGCCGCACCCCGATAAGCCTCTGGTTGGCACTGCCAGGGGCTGGCTGGGAGCTGCCCTGAAGTGGGTGCCTGAGCAGGAAATCAGGGTGAGAAGAAGGGGTGGAAAAAAACCCCAAATCCCCACGGAGCGGGGAGCGGAGCCGCTCAGCTGATGGAGTTGCCATGGCGACGCAGCAGCGAGGAAGAGGAAAAGGCAGAAAATAGCCCGAGCTGGGCTGAGACCTGCCAGAGCCGCAGCCCCAGCCCCGCTCCTGCCCTTTCCTTCTTTTCCTTCCCTCTCTCTGTGCTCTTCGCTTTTTCTCGGGCCGGATTCAGCCCTCCCCGAGGAGCCGCGGAGCCGGGCTGGGGGCTGGGGGCGCTTCTCGCAGTGCTGGGGCGGGGGCTGAAGGAACCTCGAAGGAGGCTCTTTGGGGCTGGATCTGCTCCCTCTGGGGCTGGGGGCTTAGAGGCAGCTGCATCATGCAGAGAGGACTGAAATGGGGCCGGGGGTAGGGTCATGTCGGTGGTGGAGAGTCTGGAGGTGCCAGGGACTGGCATAGGTTTTGTTTCCTGGAGCACGCGTGGGTCGCTGGGGGGTCTGCTGTGCCCTGGGAGGGGCTGTGAGGCTGTGCTGATTGTTTCCTCTCTGGGAAGGTGCTGCCTGCTAACCACTGCCTCTCGCTTCCCCTCCCTGCCTCCACTGGGGCCTCTCGCAGGGTCTGTGCTGCCACCGTTGAGAGCCAGCTCAGGGCAGGGGCACAGAATCCTGGGCTGGTCGTGTCCTTGTGCCAGGCTTGGGGATTTACCCTACAGAACAGTGCTGCCCTCTCTGCTCTTGGCAGGGTCTGGTGGCCAGGAGATGATCTCAGCTCCCAGTGACCCAGCAGAGGTGGAGTGCCCAGCTCCTGGGGGCACAGCAAAGGGCTGGCGATGTCCTGGCACAAAGGAGAGCTCTGAGTCCTCCTGGCCTCCCAAGCTCTTCCTTTGCAGCTTGGTTCCTCTTGCTCTCTTTATCACCCAAGGGAGGTGCCTGGGTGGCTTCATCTGGAGATCCTGCACTACTCTGTGAGCCTGCCCCTGTAAACTGCCCCTTCCCTCCCTTCTTCCTCAGCCAAGGGTGGAGGAAATGCAGGCACTAGGGGTTCTGGTGGGCAACCATCACACTGAGGAAGCAGAAATCTGTCTGGGACTGGGGCTGTGGCCAAGGAGCAGGATCAGCCCTCTGGGCTGCCCCATACAGCCTCAGGGTGTTTTGGATACCATCATTTCTCTGTGCAGTTGAAATATTAAGCTTGGAGAAGAGTCCCCTTAAAGCAGGGATGGACAAACCTCTGAAGGTCATACACACCCAGCTGAGTAATTATCTAGAGTGGTCTGAGGGATCTAACTGTGGGTAATGGGATGAGGGGAGGAAAATGCAGCCTGGTTAGCAGAAAATTCTCCCCAGGACCCTGCTCAGTGCTGCAGAGGGAGGTGTGTGCTGGTGCTGGAGGGGTGAGTTATGGACTGGTACACCAAACGGTGGCCAAGTCCCCAAGGAGCAGCAGCGAATGGCCTCCATCTCCTGAGACTCTGCACACTCAGCCTTGCAAACCTGCTAAAGCAGGGGCCACAGAGTGCTGGGGGGCAAAGGAGCTGCTCCACTGATGGGTCCTGTTGGCTGGGGACCAAGGGGCTGGGAACCACCTGGCAAGAGGTTGAGGCTGCAAACCGAGGAGCTGCTTTGTGGTGATAGGAGGGACGAGGCTCTGGGTCAGCCCCACTGGAGTGGGGCAGTGCTGGCTGCATGCTCACAGGCAATGAGTGCAGCAGGCTCCAGGCAGCCTGGAACTCCTCTGCAAGGTGCTTTGTGGGGCCAGGCCCAGCCTCTTCTCTCCACTGTTATGCTACTGCCAGTAATCAGAGGCGAGGCAGAGCAGCAGTGCTCCTCGACAACCCCCTAGATGTTCCCCAGAGCACCTGGAGAGCTGCTCCTGGCTTTAGTGGACAATGCTTATGGCTGTGTGTTGTGAAAATGTCTCCCAGAAGCTGCTGGGGCTGGTTTGAGGGATGGGCTGGGTCACCCCTGGGGGCATTTCTGCCTGGGCATCAGTTGTGTTGGATCTGACCATGTCCTCTTCCTGGCTGAGGTGGGTAGCAGGCACCTGGACAGGCTCTTCTCATCTCGCCTCCCTTTCTTCAAAGCCCAACCAGCAGAGATGAAACCTGAGAGCTGTCTGCAGCAGCTCTTAGTGCAGCTGGCAGTGGTGTTTCTGGAGGACCCTCCCTCCCCTGGCGTGCCCCACTCCTAACCTTGGGCTTTCTCCTCTCCAGATGGGGAGTTGAAAGATGCCTGGAAAGGCCATGGAGACATCAAGGGGTGAGAGTGTGAGGAGCAAGGCCAGGGGCTGGCATGGTCCTTTTTGGTGTCATGTTCAGCTTATCTTTTCTCAGGGAGGTGTGAGGGGAGGGAGGGGACTGCTCACAGCCCCTTACCCTGTCTGCAGCTTGGGACATGCAGACAGACTGACTGTGGGGAGTGAGGACATTTGGGGGCCATTTCGTGAAGGTTTTGGTGTGCCCCAGGCAGCCACAGCATTGCCTTCCAGGGGCTGTGCTCCCTGCTCCCAGTGCCCACAGGAGCTGGGCTCAGAGCACAGCCACGCTCTGGCCTCTCTGACCCCAGCATGGCACCAACCATCTCCTCCCTCACCAGTCTGTGCCACTTTGCTGCTTCCTGCTCCTGGCAGTGTTCCACTTGCCCAGCACTGCCTGGTTCCCTTAACAGGGTCTCATGTGGGATTTTATCAAAGGCTTTAGGACAATCCCAATAGACTGTACCTCCTGATTTCCCTTTATCCATGCTGTGTTGGTTCCATCAGCACTCCTGTCCCGGGGTGGATGTGCCTTGGAGAGGTCATCCCAGCTCCTTCCCCTTCTGGTTCAGCCATTTCATGTTTCAGTTAATTTTGGAATACTGAATTATTGTTCTCAGCAGCCCTGGGAAGGGACAATCCGAGGACAGCTCTGGCTTGGGCACACCTAGGACCTGCACATAGCAACCACAGCTCCTGGCCCCAGACACCGAGAGGGGAAGCTCTTAGTGGGATGTCTGCAGGAGTGGTGCTTGCTTGTGCTGAGACACCAACCCTGCTGCCAGGAGCTGGGACTGGCCCAGCAGTGAAGGGATGTGTCTGAAAGAATCCCTGCCCCAAACCAGCCTGGCTCACCTTGGAGCAGGAACCTGCCCCAGCTTTGTCCTTGCGAGCCGAGGAGCAGGAGCTGGCTGCCAGGCTGGCAGTGGCAGGGGCAGCCAACCCAGCCCGCCAAGGGTTAACCATTTTCATTGCAATTGTGTCATCCCTTTGGGGACCTCTGGCTCGCTCTGCAGCGGCTGAAAGCCGAGGCCGGGGGCTCCTTATTCCGCCGCACACGCAGCTGGGCTCGGGCATTGGCCCCACAGATGGGTGAGGAGAAAGGAGCCTGTGCCTGCCTGTGCCCACGTGTGCCCCGGCCCCTGAGACCCAGCTGTCTGCTGCCTAATCCCCCAGCCAGGGACATCTTGCACAAGCTCCTTCCAGGCAGGCTGACAAACGAGGCACTGCCAGGCTGCCCCGCAGTGGGGGCGGGGGGCGAAGGGATGCTGGGCATGGGGCAGTGAGTGGGTGGGGAAGGACCCCTGCACCTAGACAGGCTCCCGGTGGGGTCCAGGGTGCTGAGGAGCAGCGTTTGGTGATGTGAGGGTCACCCAGCACAGGACTGGGCGAGGTTCAGGGTAGGGTTAGCCCAGCGAGGCTGGCACCAGGCACTGCTTTGCTTGTGAGGGGGTTCAGCCGTCCCCGAGCCCGGGCTGGAAAGACTTGGGGATCACAGCTTGGGGTGGCACAGAACACGCTGGCTTTGGGGTGCTGGCTTGGAGATGCCACCTGCCATCCTCAGCACAGGGTAAGGAGCCATGCAGGGCTGCCCTCTGCCTGTCCCCCAGTGACCAGCCCTGATGCACCTCCTGAGCATCCCCATCGGAGGCAGCTTGGGGACTCCGAGCCAGCGACGTTTTGTCTGTGAGCCCCTGGAAGGACCTCCCATGGATTTGTCTGGCTGGTTTCGGCCATCCCCGGGAGCTGTGGCCAAAGGCTTGCACCGCTCCCGCAGGCACCACCAGGAACCATCTCTGGTTCCCCCCGAAACTGCTGCCCCTGGCTGCCATTGGCCAGCTCCCGACTCTCGCCGGGGGATGCAGCGATCGATCTCGGATCACCTTCGGGAGGCCACAACTGTGCCTCTGGAGCTGCTGCTTTCCCGGGCTGAGATCTTCCTCCTCGAGACTAATTTTTTTTTTTTATCATCCTTCTCCAGACGCCTTTGCAGCTCTGCTGGTGACGTCAGCACTCTGCATGTGGTGGCATCCTCGTCTGTTGTGTAATTAAAGGTGATGTCATGGTTACGGCAGATGGCATCTGCATCCCCAGTGCTTGCTTAGTGCCTGTTGATGTCAGATCCTTGTGTCTGGCCCAGCCACCAGAACTCATGGAGCTGCTGACCCTCAGCCTGGAGCTCCAGTAAGGAGGTTTTGCTGTGAGCTCCCCAGCTGAGATGTTCTGTGTGTTTTATCTGCCAGGAGCTGCTGCCTGGGCTCGGCAGGACACTCCTGAGCTGGAGGAGTGATGTGTCCATGCTGCTTCGTCCCCCAGACACAGGCTGGTTCCCAGCAGCTCTTCATCCCCAGGGCATGCCAGGTCTCAGCAGAGGAACTGTCTGCAGGGCTGGATGACAGAGTGGCAGTCTGGCTCCTTGGGTGGCCCTTGGACATCTCCCTTGTGGCTGAGAATCAGCTGTGGGGGCTGCTCTGCCCCAGAGCCCTGCCAGCTCCTGGCTGTGCTGCAGGGTTTGGAAGCTGAGGGGCAGGAGCAGGTTGCCCAAGCCCAGGATTGCCCTGATCCAGGCTGGGTCGTGGTCTGGCACCTCCTGGCTGTTCTCCCTGTGGTCCCTGCCTGGGGCAGTGGGAGCCCCTGCCCACAGCTGCCCCCTGCCTGGCACCTGCTGGGGGAGGACCCCAGCCCATCACACTGCCCTCCTGCTCTCTGCTTTCCCATCCCTCCTCCTCCCTCTCCCTTTCTTCTTTTGTCTGCTCTTTCTTTCCACACCTGCTCCTCTCCTTCCCTCCCCATTCCTCCTTCCTCCTCCTTCTCCCCTCGCCTCTCTCTGTCCTCTTATCTCGTCCCCTTGTTTTGCTCCTCTCTGCCTGTCCAGCTGATTTGCATGCAGGCTGCGTTGGAGCAGCTCAGCTGGATCTAATGCCTCCTGCTGCCAGCACCAGAGCTCTGGACTCACTGCGCCACTTCCCCGGGCAGGGGGGTCCCTGGGCACCCCACCCCCTTGGCCCATGCTTTGGCCCCTTTCTGCACTGCCTTTTGCTCTTCATCCTGCTCCTTCCCTCCTGCACGCTTTAGCTGCTGTTGGCCTCGCTGCTGTCTCCTCCATCTCTCCTGCCAGGGCACTGAGCCTTGTGCCCATGATGCTCAGATCTCCTGCGTGGCTCTGAGAGGAGGACAGGAGCCTGAGAGCTGGGGGCTGCTTTGCTGTGACTGCTGCCATTCTCGTGGCCTTGGTGATAGCATCGACCTGAAACCCTGATATTGAACATCCCAGGTGGGGCCCGTGGGTGCCCCACACCCTGCCTGGGTCCCAGGGCACCTCCCCTGCCACCTTCCCAGCCCTTGCTGTTCATGGTGCTGGGCTCCAAGTGTCTGCCTTGTTCCCTGGCTGCAATCACTCCGCTTCCATCCTGCTGATTTGCATTTCCACCGCGGGAAGATGCCCTGATTAATGTCCCCTCGGCAGAGCTTTATTGCCATGGCTCCTGCCTCTCCCATCGGGAAGTGGCCTTAACCTTCCATGCAAGCTGCTGGGGCATTCCCTGCCCCCCTGAGCCCCAACAAGGGTCTTGCTCCTCCTGGATCTCAGGGCAGTGAGAGATTTGGAGGATCTGACTGCCTCCCAAAGTGGGGCAGGGACCCTTCTGCCCAATGGGGTCACTGCTGGGCATCATGCCCCTTCATAGCAGGGGTGAGAGCATCCCCAGCACAACATCTTGTCGGGGCAGAGGTCCTGGGGAGGGTTGCAGCAGGAGGTTGTGCTGGGGTGATCCCACAGCAGTCAGCAGCTTGAAGCTCCCCAGCAGGCTGTGGTGTCCGTGGAGCTGTTCCTGTTCCCTCCCGTGGCTGGGATCCTGCAGCTCTGGCTCCCCAGGGAGTCCCAGGCCCACCACGAACCCACACTGGCAGCTTGAAAGTTCTGACCTGCACTTAGCTGCTTTCTGATCTTCAAAGGCTCTGTGTGCCCAAGGAAACCAGACCTGGCTGCCTCCTCTGCCCCTGCAGCCCCTGGCTCCAGACTCGCATCCAATTTATTCTCCCCAGCACACGTGGAGCCCTCCTGGGCTGTGTCTGGGGAGGGGGCATCGCCCTGCCTCGGGTCCTGGAGCTGGCCACGGTGTGAAGCTGCTGCTCCTCACAGCTTCCCAGCGTGGGCAACGAGGGCAGGGCCAGGTAGCAGTGCCAGTGTGGGCACCACTGACTCCTGCAGAACCTTCCCCAGTGCTGTGCCCACTAGCTGAGGCTGGCAGCTGCCCACTCTGGGCAGGCCTCTGGGTCCCTGTTAGGGAATTGTTCTGCTCCCTCCCTCCAATCAGGAACCTCAGTCCCTGTGGCTGTGGAATCTCTTCCCGTGCCCACCCTGTGCTGGTGGTGGGGATGATTTATGAAGACCCCAACTTGCCTCCCAGCTGCTTTGCCCTCCCCCTCCCCACTCCCTCCCCTGCCAGGGTTACAGAAAGGATTTTGATTTGCTGTAATTATTTGTTCCTGGTGTTTAAGCTGGTTTAGTGGCCACAGCAGTTGGGTGTTCCTGATAAACAGCCCAGCAGATCCTGGGAATAATCTCCCTGCCTGGTGACAGCAGAGGCACCAATCCCAGCTGCTGGCAGCAGGCAGAGCTGCCCTCATCCCCTGGCTCTGCGGGCCTCAGGCAGGCAGAAATTGCCTCCATCCCCAGACACAGCCTCTGAGGTGCCACCAGCCTGCAGCTTTCACTCCTCAGTCACAGGCTTTGGCTGTGGGAGAAGAGGAGGCTGGAGGGAGACCTCACTCCTGTCTGCAGCTCCTTGAAAGGAGGTGGCAGTGAGGGGGGAGTTGGTCTCTTCTCCCCAGTATCAGGTGATAGGAGAGGAAATGTCCTAAAATTGTGCCAGGGGAGGCTTAGGTTAGAGATGAGGAAAAATTTCCTTGCTGCAAGAGTGGTCAGGGACTGGCACTGGCTACCCAGGGAGGTGGTGGAGTCCCCATCCCTGGAGGTGGCCATGGCACTTGGGGCCATGGTTCAGTGCCCATGGTGGTGCTGGGTTGCTGCTTGGACTCCATGACCTTAGAGGCCTTTTCCAGTCAAAACAATCTCTGATTCTGTGATAAATCAGCAGCTCAGGGATGGGAGCAGGAGCAGGAAGGGGCCAGGAGGAGGTCAGGTGAGCAGTATCTCCTCTGCCTTTGCTGGGTGTCACCTGGACTCACCACTTCCATGGCAGCTCTCTTCAGGCAGGTGGGTCAGGGCTGGATCCCCACCATGGCCATAGGCATCCAGCCCTGGTAGAAACTGGTGCTGGAGATGGCCCTTAGGAGGGCGTTGGAGGTGCCCCTAGGAGACAGAAGCCAATGGAAAGCAAATTCAGATGCAGGCTGTGGGAGCTGCATGGCTTGTGTGGCACTGTGGTGCTCCTGGGGGGACACTGACCTTGCAGGCAGTGCAGAGGAGGAGGTCATAGGAGGAGGTCATCTTGCAGGGACTCGACCCAGAGAGCAGCTGATCCCTATCCAGTGCCCCTGGCAGATACCCTGCACCTCTGCACCCCACTCTGAGATCCAAAGCAGAGCCTTGTGCTGCACCTTTGGTCTCAGAGTGGGTGAAGAGCAGTGTTGGAACCACCTCCTCTCTCTGGGCCTTTGCCCCCAGCCCCAGTGCCTGGGGTAGGCTTTGAAAGCTCTCCCCTTGCAGGAGGCAACTTTTCAACTGATGCCAATGGAAACAAGTGGCAGGGCTGCCATGGCCCTGGCTGCCCAGGATGTGGGCACCCATCCCAAACTTTTCATTGAGCTTGGAGCACCTGAACTGCCCTTTAGAAACCCTGAGCTGGACCAGGAGGCCGGGAAGGAGCTTTTGCTCCAGCCAGGTTTGCTCTCCAGCACAAACCCTCCTCCTGTTTCTGAGCAAGCTCAACGTGAGCAGCATTGCTCAGGCAAGTGGTGTTTACACCTCGGAGCCTTCAGACGTTGTCCATTTCACCTGCTCCTCTGAGAAGCCCTCGGAGAAAACGTTCCCGAGCTCAGCTCCGCGGAGTGGCTAAATCGGCTGGAACAAACGAGCTGGGGCTGGAGCCATCCCAGGCTGCACGGAACAGAGAAGCTGCTCCTTGAGCCATCCCTGGCAAGTGCCCACCCTGGGGACCCCGGGCTGCCCGTGGTGGCCATCCCTTGTGTGGGACTGAGCTTCCCGGGGCTGCAGTGCTCTCTGCCACGCCTGGCCTGCAGGGAAGGGGCATGTGGGGAGCTGTGGGGCTGGCTGCTGAACTGTTGGGTGCTGGATTGTGCTGTGGGAGCTGATCCCACTGCCAGAGACATTTTGGGACATGCACCCTCCAGTTGTCACTGCTTGTCCCTGTCATGGTGCAGCTATTTTCTGCCTCAGCTTTCCAGCAAGCTGCCTCCAACGCTTCCCAGTCTCAAACCACGCTGGTTCAGGGAGCCAGCTTCATCCCCTCTGCCATGTCTCATTTGCACACATTTGCATAGCACACAGGTTTCTGGGAGGGAGGAGGTGCTGCAGAGGCACAGCCTTTATGCCTTTTCCTCCCCCTTTCAGCAGCATTGTCTTTATTTATTTAAACCCAGTGCTGCTGCTCCTCACCAGGTCCTGTGGGTGCCCCAGTGGTGAACAGAGGTGTTAGGCTGGTGCCCTCAGGCCCCATCCTGGCACCTTTGCTCTTACCTCAGCCCCATTTTTGAAAGCTTCTACAGGTCCCTGCCCACCACAGAGCCTCCATCACATGTCCAATTGTCCCCAGCCTTTCACTGTAGACCACTGCTGCTGGGCCAGCATCTGTCTGGGTTGGGCACTGGTGGATGCTGGAGAGGAAGAGATAGGCTGGGGGGAGCTGCCTCCTCAGGTCTCTGTTCTTCCAGCTTCCCTGATGGACTGGAAGAGCAGGCAGAGCTGCCCTGCCCTCACACCCCAGGCAGGCAGAGCTCTGGGCTGTGGCAGTGACTCCTCCCTTCAGGGATGCTCTTGGTGTGGAACCTTCGGGACCAAACACAAGCCAGGTGTAAGCTTATGGGACTGCCACTTGCTCCAGGGCAGTGCCTGCTGCTCACCCTTCCCATGGCACTTCCCTGGGTAAGCTCTGCTGCTGCCAGGCCCAGGCAGGGGCCAAAGGCCACCTCATCCCAGCTCCCACCTGGTGATGGCCTTGGGGAGGGGAAAGAAAACTCCCTTGTCCCCAGTGTGCTGGGGTTTGCCTCTCCTCTGGTTCCTCTCTAGCTCTGGTTGCCTCTCAGACACTCCCAAAGGGTCAGTCCTGCTTTCCTTCCCTTGGGGTTTGCCACGTCTCTGGGCAACAGCAGACCCTTCCCCTTGGGCTTCCCTCCTAACTGGCCTGCCAAGATGGGAGGGCAGACCAGCAGGAGGGCATCACCTTGGGCTCTTGGTGTGCCCTTAGAGGGGCTGAGCAGATGCTGAGCTCCCTTCAGCTGCACTTCTCTTCCAGGGCAAGACAAGAAGAGACCAGCAGGGATGGGGCCAACAGGATGGGGAAGGTGACAGCAGTCACTGGCACGTGGAGCAAGGGGAGGTAAGGAGAGTGAAAGCCATCTCTGAGCCAGCTGGGGAGAGGTGGGTGGCTATGGCACAGCATGGCACAGCTCAGCAGCTCTGCCAGAGCCACCTGGGTAGGGCAGCATGGCAGGTAGGTGCATGGGATCTGTGCTGGCAAAGCAGATTTCTCTGCTGGAGACCATCTCCTGTAAGACCTGGGCTCAAAGCCCTGAGGACCCTCCAGGGTGAGAGCCACAGAGTCCCCCAGCCGGGGTAGGGATGGGGACAGGCTTGGGCACAGGGCACTGCCCGCTCTTTGTTCCCGTGCCCTCCTGGACTGCCAGCTGCCCGGTCAGGGGCTGTTTGTCTTCAGCCTGCCCACCCCCGCCTGTCTCCTCTGCTTCCTCATTCTCCTGTCGGGTTGAGCAAGAGCAGAGCAGAGCTGCTCGGATCGGGGGAGGCCGCGGGGGGGGCTCCACTTCCAAGTTCCTTTTTCTTTGCCTCTCTATTTTTTTTTTCGCTCCTGATGGGCTCTGCGCACAGAGCTGAGCTGTGCCTGTGCCTGTGCCGGTCCCGGGGCTGCTCCCAGCATCGCTGCACGGCACATGCTGGAGGTAATTGTCCTCGGTGGAGCTCCACGGGCTGCAGAGCAATTTAACCGAGGGGAGGTGGAAGGAGTTGGATTCCTGGAGGCTGCGTTCCAGGCTCATTGCAGCCCCAGGTTCATTTCCACGGCGGGTGAGAGCCAGGCGTGAGCTGGGGCTGGATCTGCAAGCCCTGTGCCCGTGGCCCTGCCGTGCTAAGCCTGGGTTAAGGTTTCTTGCCAGTCAGCAGCACTTCGTGCACTGAGTTGGAGGTGGCTTTGATCTGCTGCAGCTCCAGCAGGGCGAGCTGAGGCTGCCTGCAGTACCGCACCAGGCTCCATGTGAAGCCTCCTCTGGGAGGGGGGCTTGGGAGCCCCAAGTTTGAGATCAGAGGCTGCAGTGGGTATTTTTGTAGGTGCCAAGTGGTGCTGATAAGGGAAACACTTTGGATGCCCACTGCCTGCAGAGTGCTCCTCACCACCCAGCCTCTGCTTTGGGTGCAGATGGTGGAGGAAATCCTGCTCTGCCCTTCCTGGCTGCACAGCCCAGCTGGGGAATGCCTGCTGGGAATGTCCTGCCCTTCCCCTGGTGGTGCTGGGCAGGTGGTAAGCTGGAAGAGGAGGGTTGGCTCCAGCAGCTCTTGGAGGTGCTTGAGCAAGGATTGTGTCAGAGCTGCCCTGAGGAAAGGGCTCCTCTGTGGTGCAGGAAGACAGGGCAAGGATGGCAGAGCGCAGGGCAAGGATGGCAGAGCGCAGGCCACCAGAGTGCCTCTCTGAAGGAGATTTTGTCTTGCCCAAGGAGAACTCCCTGCTCTGAGCTCCAGCACAAGCTGCATGTGGAGTGTGTGGGCTCAGCACCATTCTGGATAGAACTCATTCTTCTTTGCTTTGCTCCTTAGTCATACCAAGTCCTCTCCTCCAGCTCTCACCACAGCACTGCACTTTGTCAGCTCTGCTGTGGCATTATCTGTCCACAAAAACATTTTGTTTTCTTCAGGCTTCCTTTCCTTTCTGCATGGCCAACTCATTCTTCTGAGCCTCTCCATAGATCTCATTCTTGGTCACCAGGGATCTCCCTCATTGTCCATCTCCACTGGCTCAGCACTTGGTGGTTGGGCAAGGTCAGATGTGCCTGTTGGCAGCTCCAGCTGGAGAGAAGCCCAAACCCTTTTGCTGTGAAGACTTGGGGCTGGCAGTGCAGCCACCCACCCTGTGGTGAGCAGGACCTCCTGGCCACTGCTCTTTTGGTGTCACCAGCTTCTGCTTTCCAACTGCCAACTGGTGTTAGGAGCAATGTGCAGCCTCTGAGCTGTTTTCTCTCACGTGTGCTGCTCAAAGCTGTGCAGAAAGAGGCTTTTGCATTATTTACTCTGGTTTGGAGCTGGAGCCAGACTTGACTCTGGTCTTGCTCAGCTGAAGGCGGTAGAGGTGGGAGCAAAGCCCTCCCAATAACACCATGGGAGCTACTGGAGTTGGCCTCAAGTTTCTTCTCAGGCTGGTTCTTGGGGCTCAGCAGAGCCTGGATGTGCTTCCCTCAGCCCAGCCCTGCTGCAGCTTCTCCAAACACCACCCACCAGAGAGGTTTTCTTCTCAGGATGCTTGAGCCAGGCTGACCCAGAGCTCAGCAGTCAGGCAGAGCCAAATTCCTGACTTCTGGCCCTTCATGGTGGCCAGGATTGATGTGGGGAGGAGGAGGAGGAGGAATAATGCTGCAGTGTAAGCTCTGTTTGGAGTCCCCCCCAGCCCCCCTCATCCATGAAGATATGTCCCAATGAGGTGCTTTGGCTGCTGGCAGCTGACTTTGCCCCCATCCATTTTTCCTGTCTTCCACTCTTCCTCAAGCACAGAGCCCAGAGGGGGGGACACTCCACATCCACTTTGTTCTCCCCATCCCACTACCTGCATCCCCCCAATTCCCCCCACCAAAAAGAGACTCTTGCCTCGTCTGAAAAACACAAAAATCCTTCTCTTGCTGCTTTTTCTTGCTAACCTCGGCTGCTTCGCCTCTCCTCCCTCCCTCCTCTCCATCTCCCTCCCTCCCTCTCTCTGGGGGGAAAAAAGGTCATTGCGCAAATGATTAGTCAGAGCTCAGTTGCTGTAGCAACCGGCTGCTGGAACTGGGACAGGCGTGCGGCGAGGACAAGGGAGAGGTCGAGCATCAGGCAGGGCTGGGGGAGCACCAGGCAGGGCTGAGGGGGCTCGGCCTTTGTCTCCGCTCCCCGCAGCCGCGGACCCTCCGCTCCCCGCCACGCCCGGGGCCGCTCCACCCGCGTGGGTTAAACTGGGGCATCTGAGTGCCACTCCCGGCTCGCTCGGACGCGGCCTTTCCCTGGTGGCACCGTCCTCCTCTGGCCGTGACCCCTGTGCCAGGCTCCTGCCCTCGCCGGAGTGCCCGCGGAGCTGGGACTCGTCCTGGTTTCTTCTCCGTGGCCGAGCCGGGGGGGATGCGTGCGGCTGGGGTTCAGGGCTCCTCGTCCTCTTGCAACATCCCACACATGAAATATGAAGCCAAGTTCCTTCTGATCCTGCAGCAGGAACCAGGCGTTAACTGTGTCCTGTCCGCTCCCGGCTGCAGAGCTCTGCACTCCCTCAGCCTGCACCTTCTCAGCAGCTCCAGGGAATTTCCCGGGTCCTGTTCCTTCCCTCTCTGCCCTGCTCAAGGGCAGCAGCTCGGCCTGCAGTGTCCGTGGGCTGCTCGGCCTTGGAGGGCAGGGCAAGGGCTCTTCTGGGCAGGGCTGGGCCGCACGTGTGGTGGCTTTCACCACCATGGTCACGGTCCCCAGGTGGTTTTGTCAATGAGGCTGCTGGCCGTAGGCTGGGGACGGTGCTGAGCAGGCTCAGCTGGGCCCAGCCAAGTCCCAGGCTGTGTGTTATGGCCAGGGAGGGCTGGCAGCAGTGGTCCTGTCTGGTGGGATCCTGTGCCGGGCTGCAGAACCTGGGGGGTATAAGAGTGACCCATGCTAGCCCTGCCCTGGGCAGTGCTGGTTTTGCAGTCCCCAAAGCACTGCTCTCTGGACCCTTCAGGGGCCCTCCACATCCTTCTGCTGTGCAATGACCTTTTTTCCCCCCAGAGAGAGGGAGAGAGGGAGATGGAGGGGAGGGAGGGAGGAGAAGTGCCTCCATCTCCTGCCCGCCTCCATCTCCTGCCCCCAGCTCCTCTGCCAGCATGCAGTGCTGGGTCCTGGAGCAAGCTGCTCCTCCCCCTGTGCTGATCAGGGATTTGGGGTTGTGCTTTCTTCCACCATGTCTGGGGAGAGTGAATGGACCTGAGGGTTCAGAGGGCCTCAAGACTCCTGCCCAGGATCCTGGCAGGAAATTGGTACAAGCACTGATGGAGAGGGGATGTTAAAGTATCCTCTTTGGGGAAGCTGAGCTCTGGGCAGGATTTTGGGGATGGCTTTGGTCTCTTGCTCAGGGCTGAGCTGTGTGTGTGCATCGAGGAGGCTGTGGCTTGGTGTCCTTCAGCCTAGGGAAGGATTTTAGCCTGGGTTTGTGGGAAGCAGCAGGGAAGGGCTACTTGTGCAGAAAATGGCTTCCAACAAGCAGGCTTCCTTTGGGAGCAGCAAGAAACTGCTGAGATGTGCTGGAAGCCTCCTCACTTTCCTGGGACCGTCCTTGATGGCCATGAGTGAGCCAGCCACATGCCACTGCTGCACCAGGCACGGCCCCGTGCCCAGCTCCCCATGCCCCACCGGCACACAGAGGCTGTCAGGGTGGCACTCACTCTGCATTGCCCAGTGAAGCTCCTCGGAGGGGTCCTCCAAACCTCCTGAGCATTCCCTGCTGGCTGGCACTGCAGGAGCTGGGCAGGGGGTGCTGGTTGAAGGCTTTCTTACCTCACGGCTGCAGAGACGAGCTTGGCACCCTGACGTCAGAGCAGCCTACAGGCTCGAGAGCCAACAGGGAAATCAAACCAAACCAACTGGGCTCCTTTCCTTTCTTCCCCCCCACCTTGCAAATCTCATTATTTTAAGGCTGTTCCCTGATTTCTTCCAGGCTCTGGAAGTCCTTTGGCGCGGTGGCTGCTCGCGGTTGGCCATACTGCGTTGGTGCTGTTCTCCAGCTCCGTGCTCCTCTGCAGGTGCTGCAAATCCTGCAAGTCCAGTGCAGCTGAGCAGTGTCCCAAGTTATCAAAAGCAGCAAAAGAAAGGCAGGAGGAAGGGATGAGTGCAAGGCCTGCAGGAGGGGACCAGAATTCCCTGTGACTCGCTCAAAAGTAGCCTGAAAACAAAATGCTGCTTCTCTCCTGCTGCCCCTTGCAGTGGGCTGAGAGATTGGCACCACCCAGAGCTGGCTTTTGGTTGTGGGGCTGCCAAGGCCACCAGACACTGGGGGCTCACACTGGGGACTGTTTTCTTCTGTATCTCTTGCCTCTCAGCTCCCTCCTGAAGGAGCCCCAGGGTCCAGGCCAGGAGATGGTTGTGCTGCAATTTGAAGGCATCAGGGCTGTGCTGAGCACCTTTGAGCTAAAAGAAGGGTGGAGAGGGCACTGAGGGGCTTCTGCCCTGCTGGGGCAGTGGGTGGCTGTGACATGAGATGTGGGCCAGGGCCAGGTCCTGCTCAGCTGAGCCCAGCACTGGCTTGGCCATCTCCATCTGCTGCAAGTGTCCTGTTTCTCCCAGGCTTTGCCCCCAGCTCCTCTCTATTTTCCATCACACCTCTCCCTCTTGTGCTGTCCCAGGCTCTTGGTGCCAGTTCAACGTTGGGGCTGCTGCTGAGCAGGGTCAGCTCCAGCGCCCCTGGCACCAGCAGCCCCTGGAGCAGCAGCAGGTCCACCTGGAGCCCTCGGCAATGACGCAGCCAAGGTAGGATGGCGCAGGCAGATGGGAAGTGCGTGGCAGGAGCAGGGGAAGCCGCGCAGAGAATGGCCGGAGCTGAGCTCAGCGCCCGTGTGCACGGGAAACGGGAACAGGATNCCGCCCCCCGCCCTGCCCCGGTGCCCCCCGCCCTGCCGCTTCCCACATTTCCCTGGCATGGGCTGAGGGAATAGGCTGGGCCAGAGCTGCTTCCCAGCAGATCCAAGCTCCTAGAGGTGCTCCTTGGGAATGGCAGCAAAGGGACCCTTTGGGGCAGCCTGGGAGCTCGGCCAAGAGCCACCAAGCAGTCAGATGCCACCAGGGATGCTCTTGGGCATCCACAAGCCCATGTGGCAGGAGTTGGTGTGGTGAGGGTCAGCTCCAGCAGACCCCTGGGGCACTGCCCAGCTCCCAGCCAGGGCCAAACCTTCCCCAGCACAGAGCCAGGGCTGGTGTGTCCCCACGGCCAAGGCCACCTATCAAGATGCCATCCCATGGTGGCTGCTGTCCCCTTTCAGTGCTCCTGGCTGTGCCCAGGACTGCTGATGGGGTTTGGGGTTTTATTTGTTTGGATTTTTTGTTTGTTTTGGGTTTTTTTTGCATGTGGAGTTTCATTTGTAGCTGCAAACCCCCAGCCTGTAACAAACCAACCCAGGAAGGTTTGGGAAAGGATTCTCCCCAGAATGGATTCTTCTCTTTCCAGAGCTGCCTGTGACATTTCCAGATGAAGGCTTCCTCCTGCTCTTTCTTCTCCATCTTCAGTGAAATTTCTCCCTTCCCTGAGCCCTTCTGCTTTCCTGCCTGGGATTTGCTCTTTGAGGAGGAGGAACAGCAGCTCCAAGGACTGCTTGCTTCTGGAATGTTGTTTTTCAAGACACACAGAAAAAAGAGAGGAAAACATAGCAGAAAATTTCCCAGAATGTCCCTTCTGAACGGGATTCATCATTTTGGTTGTTTCCCCCTTCATGCAACTTGTTCTCATCTGTGCTTAGCTTTTGGTGTGGGAGAACTGGGACAGTAAATGGCAGAGCAGCTCCTACTCTTTCTTTACTTAAGGGAATGATTTGTTTTTTTTCTTTTTGACTCAGTTGAGGTCTTCCTTTAGGGTTGGAGAGGAGCTTGAGAAGCTCTTGGCACCCAAAAGCCAACTTCTGGAGGGATCCATGTCCTTGACCTTCTCCTTTCTCCAGTGGAGGGACAATCAGAGGTCAGTGGGGCTCCATGGGGCTGTGGGAGGTCTGGGACAGACTCAGGTCAAGGTGGATGGGAGGAGAAAGCCTGGGCTGAGGTGGGTGAGCGAAGCCTTCGAGCACTCTGGGTTGCTGCAGGGATGTGATCAGCTTTGGTGCAGAGGTTAGGAACACTTTGGTTGCTTTTCAAGAGCAGCCTCTGATCTCTTGCAGCTGAGGGCACTGTCCCTAGGCAGTGAGACTCTCTGCGCCCTCTTGGTGCCCAGAAGCACCCAAGTCACCTGCTGTGCTGCAGGAATTTGTCCCCCGTGGTCCATCTGAGGCTCCAGCCCAGGAGCTCTCACACCACTTGGCTGAGGCCATGGTGGCACAAAGCAGAGCTCCTGGCACACAGGAGAAAATGGCTGAGGCCAGGGCAGGCTGAGGTCTGGGCTTGGTGGGCCTGATCCAGCCACCCAAATCAGCTTCCCAGAGGTCCCATGGGGGCTGCCGATGCTGCTCTGCTGCAGGTCACCCACGGGCTGGAAAGGGGAGCCCCTGGGGAACACCTCAGGATGGGGCTTAGTGCCTGTGTCCGATGGGAGCTGCTGCCCACCAGGTTCACAGGCAGCCCCCGTGGGAGCCCCCCAGCCCCCATGCTGGAGCAGGGCAGGGCAGCAGAGCACACAGGCTTTGGCCAGGCTGTTGGGTTTGTGCTGGGTAAGGGGTTTGTGTGTTTCAGGCATGGAACCAGCCTGGTGCTCAGCCATGACTCGGGAGCTTGTGAGCAGTAAAGTCATCCCCAGCTCTGCCAAAGCCAACCCTCTCAGCACACCCACACCTCCTCAGCCTCCCCCTGCGGCCGCTGCGGCGCCACCCCAAGGCAGCTGCCTGGCAGTGAGGCTGCGGTGACCATCTGCGAGCCTGGGCATTGTCCCTTGGACAGACCTGTGCCTGCTGCTGTCACCTGCCCGGTGACTGAGACCCCTTGACAGTGGCTTCACAGAGGTGGGCTGGGGTTTGCTCCAAAATCCAGGAGAAAATGGCTGGAAGGGCTCTGTGTGGTCATCTTCCTGCAGCCTGGGCTAGGTCTTGGGTCTGGGATGCTGGTTTGGGCCTTTTGGAACCAACACCTGACCTGAAGCTTCCATAAGGTGGAGAGCTGTGGGCATCCTCCTCCTGCCCTGCACTGACACAGCTCCAGCAGGGGTGGCTGGATGTGACTTGGGGCTCCAGAGCCCTGCTCCAGCCACCGCTGCAGTCTGTGATGGTGCTGAGCTGCAAGGTGCAGTTTGTGATGGTGCTGAGCTATGAGGAGAGGTGGGATGGAGGCATGGAGCACCGGACAGGGAGACACTGCTGGAAGTGGCTGGGCAGGTCCAGAGTGCTGCCATAACTCACCTTGCTGGGGCCGTGCTGGTTGCCAGGGGGAGGAGGCAAGGTGCTGGGTGTGCAAGTGCCCTTCACCTTGGGGGGCCCACTCTGCCTGTGGGTGGGTGGTGCAGCCCTCGCTTGGGCACAGGGTCTGGTGCCCCTCGATGCTCCTGGAGCTGGAGTGGGGGCTCAGCCCCATGATCTTGAAGGCAGGAAGGACTGGGGTAAGAAGCTGCACCCATACTGGTGGGGTGGGATGTGTTGAAGACCCCCCCCCAGTCACCTCCCCATTGGTGGGCAGGAGCCAGGGGCAGAATCCCCTTTCCTGAATTACAGGGGTGAAAGTCGCCTCCACCAAGGCCTCCTCTTCCCACCCCTTCCCTGCACTGGGGGCCTAAATAATTGATTAAGGCTGGTAAATAATTGATGGTGGATTTGCTCCTGCGCCGGCTGTGCACTGCCTGTGCTGCTGGGCCGGGCTGGGCTGGGCCGTGCAAGAGGGGCTGGGAATGGGGCTGGGGGCTGGGAATGGGAATGGGTGATGAGCATGGGGCTGGGTGATGGAAATGGGAACTGTGGCTGGAAAGAGGACTGGGTCTGCTTGGTGGGAATGGGACTGGGGCTGGGTGATGGGAATAGGAATTGGGCTGGATGGTGGGAATGGGGCTGGGAATGGGGCTGGGGCTGCAGCTCTGCAGCGGGGAGTGCTGGGGAGATAAAGGCTGCTTCGCTGTGGCTCATGCGGTGGGGCTGGGCTGCCTGCGTGCCTTTCTCTTTTGCTTTATTTTTTTCCTGGAGTGAAGCCTGGCGCCAGCAGTCTGGAACCAGCCTGACAAGCTTTTGAGTTATGGAAAGGGGGAGGAAGGGGGGAGGAGAGAGAAAGAGGGAGCGAGAGAGGCAGGGAGGAGGAGGAGGGCGAAGGCAGAGGGAGGCAGCTGGGATGTGGATTATTAGAGGAGAACAAGAATCCACACAAGAGGCTGGAGGGGCTAGGGGCTGCCGGTGCTGGTGGGGAGGGGACAATGCCTGTGGGGGGGGGCCGGGGTTGGGTTTTCCCAAACCTTTCAAAGGAGATTTTTTTTTTTCTTTTTTTTCTTTTCTTTTTTTTTTTTTTTCCTGGTGTGGGGAGGGAAGGGGGAATTGAGTCATTTTGGGCATGAAACGCAAACCTCTCCGCGTCAAGGAACAAGGAAGTTTTTTAAAGCACCAATTAAAGGGCTTGGAGAGGTCCGGGGCTTTTAAGCAGCCCTGGGAAGGGGGGGTCCTGGCCGGCGTTCAGGCTGCGTCCCATCAGGACATTCCTTTCTGCTGAGCGCTGCTGCTCCCGGCCCTCTCCTCCTCCTCTTCCAAGCTGCCGTCGAATCCTTTCCAACTCCCCGTCCGAACCCGGAGAACTTTGCTCCGTTTCATCTCCCGCCGCCCCCGCTCCGCTCTCCCCGGGCCCGGCCGCTTTGATCAGGAGCTGCTTGCGCAGAACCCCCTGGACCCTCCTGCCTCGCCCACCCAGGGGCCAGCAGCCCCTCCCGGGGCTGGCATTGCCAAAGATCCCGCCCCTGGTTGATGGAGAGCTCTGTCTGCCATCATCCCCTGCCCCAGCAGGCTGGTAGCTGCCGTGCTGGGGGGAGGAGGACACTTTGCCCAGTGATGGGGAGCTGCCCTCCCCCCCCCGAAAAAAAATGGGAGAGGGTGAATGTTTCCCATGGGAGCTGCGAGGGGCTGGATCAGGCATCCTGTTTGGATAGGTCTGGTTGGGGTCCACACGCCTGGGAAGGCCACGTGGTGCCCGTGAGGGCTGCTTCTGAGCTGCTCCGGGGGGTTGGTGGCATTGGCAGCACGGCCAGAGCCTGGAGCAGACCCAAGAACATTGCAGGCAGGGGCTGGTGCAGCTCCGTGGCACCTTGTGCCTGCAGACATCCTTTAGTCGGCTCCCACAGCGTCCAGCAGCAAGAGGCAAAGGAGCAAACAGAACCTGGCTGCTTCCCCCACGATGCCAGGGAGTGAGCTGAGGTGTCCTGGAGAGCTCCGTGCCCCGAGCACGGGCAAGGGCCCGGGGGCTTGGAGCTGCTTGCAGGGGCTTTGTCTGGTTTGTTTTCAGCCGAGCCTGTTTAACTGCAGCCTGGTGAAGGCTGGGGAGAAGGAGCCCTTTGTTACGGGCTGAACAGCCGCGGGGCTTTGAGTCAGCTGCTGGGAAGAGCTCTGAGAAGTTGAGGTAGCCCAGGGAAGGGAGGGTTTGGGGATGGGCAGGTTGCAGAGTGCTCAGACCCGACGGGAAGCCTGAGACTGAGGGTTCATGCACCCAGCCCACAGAACAGCTGAGCAGGAGCCTCGCAGAGCAACCACCACCATCTGCCAAGCCTTTGTCTTCACAGAGGAGGTGGAAGGGGGAACACCCAGCTCTTGGAGAGCTCCATCACAGGTTGTCTACGAGCTGCAACTCCTCAGGAAAAAAAGGAATTATTTTTCTGGGTTTCCAGGAAGCAAACTGTTGCCCTCCACTGTTTGTAGTGCAGCTGGGGCAGAGCTGTGTCCGAGCCTGGCTGGAGCCTTGCTCTGGGCTCACATCCCTGCTGCTGGCCAGGGCTGGGGGGCTGGAGAGCGACAGCTCCTGCCCAGCCCAGAGATGCTGCAAAAAAGACTGGCAAGAGGTATGAGCATCCTTCATCAGCCACCATGAATGAACCTCTCAGGGTGACCTGCTCCCACTCTGGCACAGGGCTGAGATGTGGTGGTTGGCCACAGGCTTGGTAGGGTTGGGTTTGAACTGAGGTGGGTCCACCAAGACCCCTCCCCACCCCTCCTGCTTCACGGAACAGCAAGGCCAAGCAGCTTGGTTGTGCATCCTTGGTTCAGATTCCTCCCCCTCTCCCTTCTCTTTCTCCTTGGCGACTCTCTGAGCTCGTGCTGGTAACTATAGAGCTCTGCTGGCACACGTCCTCCAGCTCCTCCCTGCTGGAGATGCAGCACAGATGGATCCATGATGCTGGTTGTCTTTTATAGACCTCCAGCTTCCAAGTGGTGAGGGTCTTAAGCCAGTAAGTGGAGGGATTCTGTAGCCGTGGAGATTGAGGCACAGGCTACTCATCCAGCTGGGAAGAAGTCAGAGTTTAGGGCCAGGTGAGATGGTTTCACTTGGAAACCTTTGCTGCATCAGCTTGCTTGGCATCTCTTGAGATGCTTCCCAGGAGGACTGGACCCTTCTCCTCCTTGCCCACGAGGATGCAGGAGCCAGGACCCCGTGGCCCATCCCCAGAGACAGCAAGTGGAGAGAAAGCAAAGTTCAGGTCTGGTGGAGCTGAGGAAGAGCAAGATGAGTCTTGGTGGGGAGACCAACCTCACCTTTCATATTCTAATGCCTTGCCTCTGCCTGATTTGTGAGCTCCCGGGAGCCCTGCTGGGAATTGGCTGGAGCGGAGGCACACGCCGCCGTCCCTCGGTAAATTACACCGAGGTATAATGAAGGAGGAGAAATCAGTTACTCGGTGACTGCTGCTCCCCGGGGGGCCCTAACTCAAATATTTGTGGAGCTGAGCAAGTGGGGCGGTGGGGAGGCAGACTTGGAGTGGCTCTCGACAGGTTGCTCGCAGGTGGTTGGCAGTGAGGAGGCAGAACTCTGGGCTGTAGGAGCCATCCCCAAACAGACTCTGGGCTCCCCGTGGTGCTTTGGGTGCCCTTAGCCAAGAGGAAGATGCTGGGGAAGGTGGTAGTGAGGTGTGGCTGCAGCTGACTGCCAAATGGAGGTGGGCTCCAGCCTGCAACTGGTGGCTGTTGGGTTGGGGCAGCCAACAGCTCTTGAGCAGCGTGGGGTGGTGGAGCCAGCTCAGGGAGCTGCAAGGGGACAGGTTGGCTCCCCTGTGCTTTCCTCCAGAAGGAGCAGCAGGGTTTGCAAAGCCTGGCAAGTTCTCTGCTGCCCACCTGGGCACTGTGGCCAGGGATGGCTACTGGAAGGGTTAAAGGTGAGGAGTGGGCAGACCCCACACTGCTCATCTCCGGAGCAAGCCGATCCATTTACCTGCAGCTCCATCACCATCTCATTCCCTCTGCGCCCTCAAGCCAGACTCTCTGCCCTCTCTCCTCCTGGGTCATGCCAGTGCCCTGGACCTCAGAAAGCAAATGGGATCCAGTTTGCCCAGGCAGCAAAGTGCAGCAGTAGGTGGGGCACAGCTGGAGGGGTCGCCTCCGTGGTGGGTTCGTCTGAGATGTATTAGGTTCCACTTCACCCTGAGGCCGAGGCTGTGGCTCCTGGATGTTAGGAGGAAGTTGTTTGCAGTGAGGGTGGTGAGACACTGGCAGAGATTGCCCAGGGAGGTTGTGGCTGCTCCCTCCCTGGAGGTGTGCAAGGCCAGGCTGGACGAGGCCTTGAGTGACCTGTACTAGTGGGAGGTGTCCCTGCCTATGGCAGGGGGTTGGAACTGGATGAGCTTTGAGGTCCCTTCCAACCTTACCCTTCTATGATTCTATGATCATGGCTGTGGTCCCTTGGCCATGCTGTGGTGGTCTCACTTGCTTCAGCAGGGAGAGGTGGGTGGGGGTGAGCTGGGCTGCAGGGGCAGCTGGAGTGAGGCTGAACTGGGGCATGGAGTGCACTGGAGTGCAGGGTGCTCTGTCCTCAGGCAGAAGTGGTAGGCTGGGGACCGAGGGCAGCTGTGCTCACCCAATGCCCTTCTTCGTGGTCACGCGTGGCAGCTCTGCCCATGTGCCAGCCTCACGCCCAGCAGCGTGGCACTCGCAGGCTGCTCCGAGGTGGGCGCCGCTCCGCAGCCCAAAGTTTGGGCTCTGGGTGCGATACTCAGGGCTACCACAGGCGGTGAGGGGTCAACCCCTCACACACCCCCACCCCCAGCTGTGCCACCCAGCGCAGGCCCCCTCCCCACGCCCCTTGACGCGTGCGGATCTGCATCACACCAACTGTTGGGAAAGGGAAGGGAGGGAGGAAAAAACCCCACAGATTCAGGCGAGAGAGAGGGGGGGGAGAGAGAGAGAAAGAGAGAATGACAGACTGCAATCCCCCTTGAGTGCCTAGCCTCATGAATATTAATAAGGTGGTAATTAAAATGCAGGGACACAGCAGGACGGATGCAGGCGCTGCCTTCGGAGCGCTGGGAACGGGGGGAGCGTCTTTCCAGGCAGGTTTTGATTCCCTTCTCTGATGAAAAGAAGAAAACGGAGCCTTCAACTTTAATCAGTTTGGCGGTTTTTTGACACGACATATCTTTAATTGCTGAGATTTCTGCTCCCCTCAAACCCGGCTCCAGCCCGAGCCGAGATAACGAAGCAGGCTGAGGTGCGGTGGCTGCGCCGTGTTTACGCCTCCACTCCTCTGCTCCTTTCCTGGGGTTTCTCCTCCTCGCTGGGGTTGGAGGGCAGAGTCCTGCCACCCATTGCCCCCACCCCCCCAACCAGGCACAGGGACTGGCAATGCAGCACAGCAGCCTCCCCCCCAACATCCTCCATGTCAGCCTTTTTGGGGTGGTAAATCCTTCTTCTTGGCCATGGCTGTATGGTGAGCTTGGAGCTGGACGTGGTGGCACTGGTCTGGGTGGCAGGGGACGGAGGTGGGGGCTGTGGGTGGTGGCAAGGAGAAGGCTGAGCTGGCTTGCATCAGATGGGGTTGAGCTGGGCTGGGCTGAGCTGAGTTGGGTGGGTTGGAGAGCAGGTCTCTGGAGAAGAGATTCTCTTTTCCCTCCCCGAAGGAGGCTACTCCAGTGGAAGAGCAGAGGAGGCTCTTGGGTTGTTGAGTTATTGTTAAGGATGCTTAAGTCTCTCTCCTTAACCAGGGTTCTGAGGCTGAGTGAGGGTCCTGTGGAGGAAGGACAGGGCAGGCTCAGAGGTCAGTGAACCAAAGTGCTCATCCTTCTCCTCGGAGAGAGATGCTGCAGTGGCTCTGGGCCAGCAGTGCAGTACCATGCTGCAGGGTGAGACAATGGGGAGAGTTGGTTGGTACCCAAAGGGGACATCTTGAGTGTGGACCTGGGGGGTTTATGGTTGAGGATTGCCTGACTTCAATCAGATCTCTTCTTCCATGTTGAGGTAATTTCTTGAACTGAAAAATTTGATTTGTTGGAAGGAAAAAAGTCAGAAAGATTCTTCTAGAAAGCATCCAAGTGCAACAGGTCAGCCTGGGAGTGCTGGAAGAAGATGGTTTGACATCCTCAAAGCCCTCTCCCCAGCCCAGCACAGGTATTTCTGGTTTTCATTCCAAACAAATTTCCAGCTTCACCCTGAGCTCCAGGATGATTCAGCCTTTTCTGAGGCTTCCAGGCTGTGGTAAATCTGCTGCTGCTCCTCCACAGGCAGGCAAACAGAGTCCCCAGCAGCTCCCCTGCGAGTGACCAAGGGAGTGGAGCACAGCACAGGTCCCCTCACGGCCCCACAGCTGCTGCCTCCGTGCCCGGGTTGGAGCTGGCCATGGAAAGGCATCCCATGTTTTCTGGGCAGTGGAGACCCTCTTGGATCATGGGTGCAGGCTAAAGGTTTTGCCCCACCTAGGAGGTTTTGCATTGCTCAGAGAGCAGCTGTGATGCTTCAGGGAGCTGCTGTGATGTGCTGCTTTGCCTCTGCATCCTCCTGGGTCCAGAGACACATCCCAGCAGGGTCTCCAGGCCTTCAGGCTAAGCTGCACTCCTGCATCCCCATTTCTCCCTCCCAGGCTTTAGAGCTTTCTTCTCCCCTGGGAGTGTGTCCTTGGGCTGTGCTGAGCCACCTGGGTGGAGAGATGGAGAAGGGAAGCTGCAGCAGCTCAGAGCCCTTGAGATTGTGTTGGGCCAAAGCTGGAGCTGTTTGTCTGACAGGAGCTTTTCTGTTGTGTCTCTCTGCAGGGGTCTGAGATGCCCTTTTCTACCAGGGGGTGCAGCATGTTGGGTGTCCTGGAATCTGACCCACAGCAGATTGACCTCTGCCTGTTGCCCAGCCCCACGGAAGGGACACAGCTGATCCAGCTTTGGCCTTTACTGGCTTCAGCTGCTGGATCCATCTCCTTGTTGCTGTTTTTCCTCATCCAGGGTGAATAATTCCCAATGTGGAGGGGTAGCTGCTGAGCCTGGGAGACAGGCAGGGGCTAGGAACTGAGCTGAGCTCCTGGGCTGAAGGGTCCCCACCCAGCCAAAGCCCTTTGCTGAGCACTGGCTGTTTGTGACACTTGTGTGAACCATTCTTCTGCAAAGGGGACACCTCCCAGCCCCTCCATGGGGACACAGCCCTTCTGCAGAGCTGCCCCCTGCCCTGCAGCAGCACAGGGTGGCCCTGGGAACCCTCAAGGCCTCAGCTGGGCCCTGCCCTTGCTGGAGACACTAAAATGGGTCCCCTTGCTCGAGGGATCAATGTGATGCTGACTCCTCTGTGCTCATACCAGGGTGATCCAAAGCTGGGGTTGGTTTGGGGTGAACCACAAAACCACTGAGCCTGTGGCCAGTCCTGCCCACCAGGGGCTTTGGGCTCTCCTGGTTTCTTGCACTTTGGGGTGGCAGGGGGGGGATCTTAGCTCAACCCTTCTTGCCTTTCAGGAGACTGGCTTGTGCCTGGGGCTGGGTGTCTCCTCCCAAGCAGACACTTCTGCAGGCTCTTGAGTTAGACTTCCTTGGCCATGCTGCAGCTCTGCAAGGTGCTGGGGTCCCCATCAGGGCCCAGGGTGTGCACAGGGGACAGGAAGGTGAGGGACAGGGAGCCAGGAGCTGCAAGGACGGCAGCACCTATGGAAGGGGCCAGCCTGGGACCAGTCAGCCTCAGCCTGGGGAGCTGGTGGGACCCCAGCAAAGCTGTGTTGGGTGTATAGTGGGGAAACAAAGGATTCCTCCTCCTCTGTTTTTCTCTGCTTCTCCTCCTTCCTCCTCTCCTTTCTCCTTTCCTGCAGCACTACAACAGCTGGTTTGAGGCAGGACAGGAGGAAGGTCTGGCCAGTGTCTGAGCCCTCCCAAACCTCCCACTGCAGGCTTGCTGTGCTGATGGGGTTGGGTGCTGTTGTGGCAGGGACAGCCCTGGGTGACATCTTGTGAGGGGCAGGGGTGGGTGGAGGAGACATCAGTGTGCTCTTAACGGAGAGCTTAGGTGGCAGAGCACAAACAGGACCTGGTGACATGTGGGGAGCAGAGGCTGGGCTGGGGCTTGGCCATGAGCACGGCAGGGAGGGTACAGGATGGGCCCCAGGTACCACTTCCTGGTGACACCCCCCCGGCGGTCCTGTCACCCCCGAGTCACATCCTGTGTGTGCTGGCTCCGGTCTCATCCTGCCGCCTGCAGTTTCTCAATCCCTTTGGCTCCTGCAGCGTTTCCTGCCTGCTGGGGTTGCTGCGGGGCACGGAGCAGGCAGGGCCGGGGGGGATTTGGGAGCAAACGGGAGGGGTCCTTTCCTAGGGATGCTCAGAACCTGGCCCCACTCCATCTCCTGCCATCACTTCTTTCATCCCCTGGCACGGGCAGTGTGGCACTGCAGGGGCTCTGTGCCTCTCCTGGCACACAGTGAGGGCTCAGGGGTCCCATCCTGCTGCCTCCAGCACCAGCGGCTGGGGCAGAAAACCAAGGTGGGAGTGGGCTGGGTGCTCTGTGCCCCTCATCTCCGGTGTCCTCAGCCCCTGCACCGGGCAGTGGCGCTCAGGCTGTGGCAGGGCTGCGGGGAGGTGTCTGGAGAGCTCAGCTCTGCAGTCCCAGGCCGAGCCACGCTCGGGTCCTGCACAGGCAGCAAGCACCGAGCTTGGGGAGGTGCTGGACTCTCCGTCTGCAGACATTCAGCACCCACCCTGCCTCCGTGGCGTGTGCTGGACCCCACTCCAGCAGACCCCAGAAGCCAAGGGTTAGGCTCTGGCTGCAGCTCTCCAGCTCCCAGCGTTGTGCTCTGTGCCCTTTCCTCCTTGCCAGGCACATCTCCACAGGGGCTGTGCTTCCTGCTCGCCCACTGGGCACTGGGAGGGGCACCACCCCCCTGTGGGCTCTTTTGCGCCCTGGCACTGGACGTTGAGTTCCTTCTGCAGTGGCCAGGAGACTCCAAGGGGAGCTTTGACTGCAGCACAGCAGCGCGGTGGAGGCTTGGGGAGGGGGAAGTTAGCTCCCAGCTCTGCCACAGAGGCTCTGGGATCACCCTGGCCAAGGCTTTGGGCTTGCTTTGCCCTGCTGGGAGCCAGAGTCGGGGCTGGTCCTCCACTGCTGAACCCTCCCGGGGAGGGCAAGCTGAAGGGGTGCTCTGGGAGCTCCCATGGGCCGAGCTGTGGGCACCGGGGCTTCAACTGGCCCAGGGGAAGGTAGGGCAACTTCGAGCAACCCACCAGGGCTGCTGTACCCTGGGCTGGGCGGACTGCTCGCCCTGGGTGCTGGCACTGTGCACCCCTCCTCCTGCAGCACCCACCAGCCGGCACCCAGGGGGGCAGCCCGGGGGTCCCGGGTGGTGGATGGAGGAAGGGTCGCTCCTCTCCAGGGGAGGTCTGGACTCTCGGCCGCTTCCCTCCAGGCCAGGCAATGGTTAAATTCCTTTCCAGCTGAGCTGGCAAGCGGAGCCCCGGCGTTAGTCAGATCCCTGCAGGGGGTGGGGAGGAGGAAGAGGAGAGCGGTGGAGAGGGGGGGCCGGAGCGCAGCGCTGATCCCGGGGCAGCAGGGAGCGGCGGGGGCTGCTGCCCAGAACCAGGGTATTTTTAACCCAGGAAGGAGAAAGGAAGGAAGGGAGGGCGGGGGGCAAAATGCACCCACCAACCAACCAGCCAGAGGAAAGAAAGCCAACCAAATCTGGAGGAACTGGAAAGCAGGCAGGGGGCATCCGCAGGCAGCTTGGCAGAGGGCAGGGAGGTGTCACAGGGGTGCCAGGGCTGCCCCAGGTGATCCCCCATGGCATGGTGGTGGGGACAGGACGCTGAGGGCTGGCTGGCAGTGCCCCTGCCGTGGCGGCAGAGCTGGGGCTGCCCCACACCCTCCCACCCTTGACGCCTCCATCGGTGCCCCCCGGGCTGCCTGCTGGCAGAGCAGGATGTGGCCAGTTCCCCACCCGCCCACGCAGGGAGAGAGGCCACAGACACCAGTGACCCTGGCCTTCCAGCTCCCTCCTCTTCCCGCCCCGTGGGGCTGCAAGTGTGTCAGAGGTGGGAGGGAGCAGGGGAGCCTGATGGTGGGCACATGCTGCTGGCACCCTGATGTCCCCGCAGGGTTGGGTCTCACACAGGCACCGTTTGGAGGCTGTGAGGCTCCAAACTGCTCTGGAAGCTGCCTGACTGCTCCGGGAGGGAAGGCAGAAGGCAAACTCTTCCTCCTTCCATTGGCACCCCTTGGATCTGGGGGGGTCCAGCAGGGAGGCCTCCCTGGCTGCTCCCAGCTGTGCCTGGTCTGTGCCACAGAGCCCTGGAGCTGGCAGATCTTCAGGAAAAGACCTCCCTGAGCCCAAGAATCACCTTGCAGGTGTGGGCTCCTTGTGGCCCAGCTCTGGGTCCAGGCAGGCTGGGCAGAAGTTCTCAGAAGGTTAAACACTCTCCAGCTCACCAGGCTGAGCCCTTCCACTGCTCCTGGCAGGTTCTGCTTTGGGCACAGCAGCCACAGCTGCCAGCTCAGCATCCTGCAGGGATGGCACATTCCCAGCCCTGGGGGTAGGACTTGGCTGGGGGTGGAGGCCTTGTCCCCAGGATGCAGAAGTGATGCCAGCTGTGTGAGGGAGCTCAGCCCCACAGCACTGGGACCAGAGAGCACCACTGCCATGGGATGGTGATGGGAGAGCCATGGGCAGAGCTCTGCTCCTGCAGTCCTCACCCAGGCAGCAGCAGCAGCATCTCCATGGCATGCCATGACCAGCCAAGGTAAACCTAGGGGCCAGGTCCCTCCCTGGGCAGGTTCTGCCATCCTGATCCTTTGTCTGACTTCTGCTGTCATCTCCTCTGGTCTGCCACAGTGGCCAGATCCTGCCTGGGTCTGATTGTATCCACAGAGCAACATCAGAGCCACATACACAGGTGAGCAGTCCTTGGTTCAGCAGTCGTGAGCAGAGCTGGCCAGAGAATGGATCTTGTTCCCCAGGGGCAGAGAGGGGACAAGGACAAACAGCTCAGCAGACCTGGCACTGGGTTGGGCACCTCTCAAACTGCTGCCAGAACAGAACAACTTCTGTTGTTGGGTCTTCAGGTGTCCCTGCTGTGAGGGGTCCAAGTGGGGCTTGCCGAGGGTGTCTACCATGCTTTAGACCCCACAGCAGTGTCACCCCAGCCCACACAGGCAAGCTTGGAGCTGGGCAGCTTCCCTGTTGGCACTGGATTGCTGGGGAGGAGGTGTCCAGCCGCTGGGTGTTGCCCTCTGCCTCCTTCCCAACCATCCAGAGTGCTAGTTAAAGCTGAGCTGCACTTGGGTATCTGGAGGGATCAGCTGCCCTCCCCAGCACAACAGCCCTGGGGTCGGGGGGGTGGTCCCTCATCCCATCCAGCAGCAGAGAAGGTCACTTGGCTCTGCCAAGTGGTGAGGTGGCACGACCCTGGAGCTGGGAATGTTCCCAAAGGAGCTCATTTGCCCCACAGGCAGCAGGGTAGGATCACTGCCACCCCCAAAACCATGGGCATGGTGGAGACAGGGCACGTGAGCTCTCCTCCTGACCTCTTCCCCTCGGAGGTGTTTGGAGCTGGCTCTCACCAGGAGCTGAGTGGGCACGGGAGGGTGTTTCCAGCTGAGGGCAGGAATTCCTCGTTCCCAGCCAGTCCTGGGCATTAATTCCTTCCTGGTAGGCTTAACCACATCCCGAGGCACATCCCAAAGGCACAAAAGCTCCCCCAGAGAGCAAAGGGCCTGGGAGGGGAAGAGGTAACTCCTTGGTTGGCAGTGAGGAGCTAGGATGGAGGAGAGGAGGAGTGGGTTTGACTCCTGTGACCTCACACCAGCGACCTCCCATCCCTTCCTGAAACCCGAGGGAGCTCCAGAGCTGCAGCAGCAGCATCTGCTGGGAGCCCCAAGCAGGACGATTGTGCCCAGCTCTGTGCTTGGAGGAGGTGTCCATGTCTCCTGGACTCCATGGTGAGGCCAAGGTGCCCATCTGACCATGGCACCTTACAGCTGGACGCTGCCAGCTGAGGAAGCTGCCCCTTGGCTGAGCTACCTCCAACCTCCTCAGGGGCTCCTCCCCAGCCCTGAGCCCCATAACCTGGCCTCGCAGGGATTGCTGCACCCCCAGAACCAGCCCAGGAGCCAGGTTCTGGGCTGGGAACCGCTCACACCCCAGAGCCAGCTCGCACCTAGCTCCCCCCACTGCCAGGGCACCTGGGGCTGGGGCTGCCCGGGGGCTGGGGTAATGGAGGACCCTCCAAGAGCCCCTTGTGCCGGGGGGAGCCCGGCGCTCTGCCGGCAGGGCATTTTTTTCCCTCCCCGCTCTTTGTTAAGCTCCCTTTCAGCTGGAATGGCAGAGCCTGGGTGTTCCGAGCTGACAATAATTGCTGCAGTCTAGACACTGTCTGGTATGAGGCAGGGGAATCAAAGAGGCCCCTTCTCTCTCTGCCTCTTTCACACATGCTCCCTCGCTCCGGCTCCTTCCTTCTCCCTCTCCCATGTTCCCTTGGTCTTTGCCTTCTCTTTTTTCCCCTCTTTCCCCTGCTCCCCTCTCTCTGCCTCTCGCTGCGACGGAGGCAGCGTCAGCAGCTCCCCCCCACGCTCCCTCTCCGCCGTCTGTTCCTCTCCCGCTCCCCCTTCCCTGCTCCTCTCTCATCTGTCTCCTCTCTCCTTCCTCCTCTCCTACCTTGCTGCTATTCCCTTCCTCCCAAAGTTAGCGGAGAAGCAGGAGAGGGGGGTGGCGGTGCCGGGGGTTTAACTCCTTCCTCACCCTCTCGCAGGCTCCTCTCCCCATGCCAGCCCCTCGCTGGGGGTCCGGGGTGCCCTGGCTGTTTTGGGGCGCTGGGCTTATCACCACTGCCCTGGCATTGGTCTTGTGAGGGGCTGCTTGGGGTGTGCTGGGGTTAGTCTCTGGGGTGCAGCTGGGTTGGGGTGAAGGGGAGGGATGCAGCCACCCCCCAGCCCCCGGAGCTGAGGGCAGTGCCCAGGGCTGGTCTTGGCTTGTCCCCTTGAGCAGACTCAGCACGGGGCAGGGGCCTGACCTGAGGCATGGGGCAGCCATCTTCAGCCTTGCAGCAGGGCAGGAGGAGGGTGCTTGACTCTCCCATTCCCGTGGGGATCAACCTTTGCTCCCCCCTTGCCTTCCCCACCAGGACACTGAGGTTTCCCAGGCAGGTGGGAACCCATCCTCAGGGCTGGGAGCTGCCTCCTGCAGCACTGCAGCAAGCCAGGAGGAGCTGCTGGTTCTACACACACCCCCCCCAGCCCTCAGCAGGGCTTGCCCGAGGGGGACACTCAGCCCAGCTCACTCATGGCTTGCAGCAACCTTCATGCCCTGGGCTGAGCTCAGCCACCCTGGCACTGTCCTGTGCCCACTGCAGGCTTTGGCCAGCATTTCATGGGATGCATGTGGCCAGTGCCAGTCGTGCTCAGGGGCTGAGCTTTTCCACTGCCCTGCTCTGAGCAGAGCCCAAGCCTGGACTTCTGTTAGAACCATAGAACTGGTTTGGTTAGAAGAAGCCTCTAAGATCATCAGTGCCAATCATCAGCCTAAGAGCACCATGGCCACAAACCCATGTCCTCAAGTGCCATGTCCACACCTTTCTCTGATCCCTGGGCCAAAGATCCTTTTCCTATAAGGCCCAACAAAGAATGCCAGGATCTGGTTAATGTGGGATCCTTGGTTAGATCCTAAAGGTCTTGTCCAACATACACAGGGGATGGACCAAAAGTGCTTCTGCAAGTGGGAAAGCTGAGGCAAGGGGCAGTGAGGCCAAACCCTCCACAGGGCCAGGCAATTCCTCCCTGTGGGACCAAATCTGGGGGCACGTTTGGAAGCCAGCAGAGCCACTCACTTGTCCACCCATGGGTGCAAGGAGCAGCTCTCCCCATGGCCCCCAGCACCTGGGTGGTGACCCTGCTGCTGGTCCCACGAGAAGCCAGGTGCTGTGTGCTGAGCTGTCCATGATGCTGTTTGCCAGCTGGGAAGGAGGAGGAACCAGCCCTGAGCAGCCAGGCAGAGCTCTGCTGTCCACAGCCAGGGCTCAGTGGACTCAAGGTTTGTTTTGCTGAACACCAGGTTGGAAGGGACCTCAAGGATCATCTGCTCCAACCTTCCAGGGTAAGAAGCTTGTCTGGGAGAAGAGCAGGGAACAAGCTCACCCCTGAGACAGGCTCAAGGCAGGCAGTGAGTGCAGGATGGAGCCCAGAGGAGCCAGCAGCTCCCAGCCTGGCACACTTGTCCCAGAGCCACCACCCTGCCCACAGCTGCAGCTGCTGAGTGCTGTGGCCAGGTCTGGTTCCCTGAAGAGCTGCTTGGTGTTGGGACTCCTTGCATGGTTTAGTGGTCATGGTGGCCTTGGCTTGGTGGTTGGACTCGATCTTGGAGGTCTCTGCCAACTCAAACAGTTCTCTGCTGCTGTGATTCTGTGCTCTGGCACCAGGGCTTGCAGCTGCATTTTCTGGGGGCCAGGCTCCTGCTGAGTGAGATGCAGCACCCAGAGGCTGATGCATCACCTCCTGCAATCCCTGCCCACATCCCAGGGCAGTGCCCAGCTCCCATGCACCAAGATCCTGCCAGGGAAGGGTAGAGAAGGTTTCTGGTTGTGTTCCTCCATGCCATTCACCACCAGTGCTCCTCCACCACCGGTAAGGGGTCTCTGAAAGGGCTGAACCCTAACAGGAACCCTTGGTGGGGTGGGGGCTCTGTGGGGGGCAGCAGCAGCAGCAGCAGCAGGGCTTACCTGGGATGTTTTGGTTTGCTGCTTCCAAGCAGCTGGGTACTCAGTGGAGCAACTTTGCTGCCATTGTTGGTGTTTCTCCCTCCACACTTCTCACTGGAGATCCTCTCCCTCCTGCCATGGTCCTCAGGACTTGGAGGAAGAGAGGAAGACTCCAGCCCTGTCCTAGGGGACACCCCTGTGCTGAGGCTCCTGCAAGGAGCTGCTTTTCCCCAGAGCAGCTTTGGGGGCTGGAAGCTGCTGGCAGCTGGTTCCTGTACTTGGGGCTTCACACGTTGTGAAAAGGAGACATGGAGGTGGGGGCTGAGAGGCTGCAGGACCCACAGATGCTCAGAGCTGGTGCTGTTTGTGCACCTTTTGGGGGTGGGGGAGTGATGTGAACTCAGATGGAGTCTCTGTGGGCATCTTGCTGGGCTTAGGAAAGGCTGATTTGGGAAACAAAGGCAGGGAGAAGGGAAACAGCTTCCCAAAATCATCCCTGGGCCAGCAGCAGAACCAGGAATAAAACCCAGGTGTGCTGAGCTGGTCCTTGGGTTGTTGCAGGAGGGTGGCACTGCCCAGGCAGGGGCCATGAGATGGTTTCCCAGAGCCACCAGTGCCCTCCAGAGCCTCGCTGCAGGCTCTGGGGCTGGCTTGCATTTGGAGAAGGAGAACTCTGGCTATTTGTGGTCCATTTTCCCCTCAGAGCCTCTTCCAAGCCCTGCTGGGTGGATGGTGAATGGTGGGATGGTGGCTGATAAGGCCAAGTGGCTACAAACACTGCTTCATTTGGAAGCTTATCTCCAAATGCTGATGAAAGCAGACACAGAGGGACAGCAGGGAGGGGGAACTGACACCCCAGCACAGTGGGGACCACAGCTGGGTGATGCTGAGCAGGGGACCTGCTGGCTGGATCCAGCACAGGGGGAGGGAGAGATTGGAAAGCTTTGAAAGCTTTGGGGCAAAACCAAGGAACCAGGACAAGACCTTTGGGTCCCAAGCCTGTGGGGGCAGCTGTGGTCCCCTCTGAGCACCCTGAAGCTGGGAATCTTCCCTAGTTGTTGTTTGGCTTTTGTTTTGTTTTAATTAGGGGCTCAATGAAGAAGAAAAAAACCTTGAAACCAAGGAAACAAGAGAGAGAAAAAGGAAAATGTCGGCGCGAGGCAGAGCGAGCTGGCTCCAGCACCCTGGGGTGAGGGTGGGTGCTGGCCCTGACCCCTCCTCTGCAGCTGGGGGACAGAAAGGGGACCAGGCTGAGATGCAATAGAAAGATGAGAAGGTGAAGAGAAGGGCCTGGTGCAGAGAAGGGCAAAGGGCTTCACCCTGGAGAGTGCTGAGCCACTCAAGGGGAGGCCACTTTGGTGCAAGGGTGGGGGGGGAGGTGGTGCAAGTTTTGGGGGGGTACTGTGGGGCAGAGAGCAGTGCTGGTGGGCTCAGATACCCCACAGAGAGCTGGGCTCCCAGTGTAATAGTGCTATGGGTTAGCAGGGCTGGGATGACTGAGGGTGTGTGGATGTCGTGGCAGTGCCAAGCCCTGCCGGTCGCAGCAGCGTGGGCTGAAGCTCCAGCAAAGGAAATTTCTCCTTCCCAGGTCTGGAAATTTTCCCCTCAACAGCCTCAGTTTTCCTTGCCAAGCTGCAGAGCTGCAGGATGCTGCCTGTGACAAGGGCAAAGCTTTGCCAGGGAGCAGGCATTGTGAGGGGTGTGTGGGCAGCCCCCGGTGACAGGGTGCATGGGCAGAGTGCTGGGGACCCCTGGGGATGGGGGCATGGGCTGAGTCCTATCTCCCCCAGACTGGGACTGACCCGGAGCAGAGCAAAGGTCTGGGGGTGCTCCCCACCATCCCCCCAGCCTCTCGTCCGCCCCAGCCACGGCAGGCCCTGCCCTGCAGTGCCAGGGGGCAAGCAGCTGTCTCCTGCACGTCCACCCGCGGGTTTTCCCGTGGCCCAGGCCGAGGGGAGCTGCGCTGGCGCTGCCTGCCCGCCTGGCTCCCTGCCGCAGCCTCTGGCTCCTCTTTGCAGCGGCACTTTGTGCAAATGGAACCTTTCTGGAGCCCCTCCGCGGGCACAGGCCGGGGGCTGGGTGCTGCCAGGCGGCAGGCGCTGGGCGGCAGCGCCGTTAATCAGCGTCCCGGGCCCGGGCACCGCCGCTCCGCGCTGCTGCTGCTGCCCCTGTCCCTGCCGCGCCCACCCTTGCCTGCCCACTCCTGCTCGGCTCCTCATGCTGCCCTGCCAGCCTGCCTGCCTCCCCTTGCCCGGCCTCAGCCTCCCTAGCCTCTTCCTCCCTACCTTTCCTCCTTTTACTTCCCATCTCCATCCTTATCCTCCTCTTACTCCCTATCTTTATCTTCCTCTTCATCCCTGTGCTCCACATCCTCTCTCCATCCTCCCCATCCTCATCTTCCTCTTCCTTTCTCTTCCTCTTGATCCTCCATATCTTTTTCCTCCCCATCTTCCACATCCTCATCTTCCTTTTCTTCTCTATCCCGCATATCCTCTTCCTTCTTATCCTCCACATCCTTACCCTCCTCTTCCTCCTATCATGATCATCTTCTTCCTCCCCACTCAGCCTTTTCTTCCTCCCCCATCCTCCTCCTCCTCTTTTTCCCCATTGTCACTCTCCCCATTCTCCTTATCCTCATCCTGCTTCTCCTCCCCCCCACTCATATCTTCCCCATCCTCATCCTCCTCTTCTTCCCCATCTCCAACCTTCTTTTCCTCGCCATCCTCATCCTCCTCATCATCTCTGTGCATGCAGCAGGCTCTCGGTGCTGGAGAAGCAGAGGGCAGTGCCAGGGCCGGGCACCTTTGCTCCCTTGGTTTGGGTTTAGCGGAAGCAAAAGGACACCAAAAATGGTCCCACCCAGCCGGGTCCCGCCCCAGCCGCTCCTGTCCCTGCAGACCCAGCGCTGAGCAAGCCCCTGGGGAGCAGCAGGGATCCCTCCGGCCGGGGCATGCTGCGTGCTGCAGGATTTACCACCCTGGCGCAAAAATGCAGGCATCTGAGCCTTGAGGGGTCCCTGAGCTCACGGGCACGGCTCAGCAGACCTCCTGAGCTGGGTTTGCTTTTCTGAGGACCAGGGGGGTTGAATTTGGGAGTTGCTGAGGCTGCGGTGGGCTGTGGGTGTGGATGTGAGGGCTCCTCCAGTCCACCTCAGCCCCATCTGACCAGTGGGGCCAGCGCTGCAAGCCCTGCATCTATTTTTCATGTCTGGTTTCTGCCCAGGCTGGAGGCTCTCTCTGTGCTGCGTTGGAGCATCTGTTTCTGTGGCATTTCCAGCCCAGCTGGAGGCAGGAGGCACTCGAGATTCAGCGGTGGAAAAAATGAAGGGATCTGGTGAGGTCTCCTCTGCCAACCTCTCCACCGCCGAGCTGCCGGCAGCGCAGCATCCCGCGGCCTCGCCTCTGCCACCTCTTCCCTCTTGCTGCTCTTTGCTCATTCCAAAGCCGCCTCTGATTCCCAAATCTCTCCCGAGAGGCTGCACGAAGCCCGGCGCCGCTGGCGGGGCCGGACCCGGGGCCGGTGGAGAAGACAGCCGCCGAAGCTCCGTGCCCTGCCGCGCCGGTTGCCCGGGAGCAGATGGCAGCTTTCTCAAGTGGATCCGTTACTCGGAGTCACTCATGGAGGCAGCGCTGGTTCAAACAAATCCCAGCCCCCCTGCAAAGCCATCATTTGGTCCTTCCATCTGCCCGGCCGCCGCCGCCGGCGTGGGCTCCGCTCCCGGCGAGCCGGCGGCAGGAGAGGCTCAGCCCCAGCGCCTGCTCCCCTCACCTCTGCCCACAGCAGCTGGAATCCACAGCCCAGCTTTGATGGGGTCTGGGGGGTCCGGGGCTACACTGGCTGCTCGCATGGTTCTCTGTGAAGCTAACTCACCGAGAGAGTGCCCAGTTGCAAACTGGGAAGCTGCTTCTGAAGAGAAGGTGCCAGTGGCTGCCTCTGCTGCAGCTCCCTGCCCGGCTGGGGCAAAAGGGACTTCTTAGGGTGGTGAAAACAAACCAGTCCCGGGAGCCCTCCTGTGCAGCAGTCCCTGGGGCACAGACTGGTGCCATAGTCAGGGCTGAAGGCACCAGGAGTTTGTCTGTGCAGGGATGTGCCCAGATCTGGGAGATGGATGTGACAAGGGGACCTGCAAAAGCAGCCTGGGGATGGACAAGTGTCGGTGGCACCTTGCTGGGGGAACCTGGGCCGGTCTGTGAGGGGTGGCCTTTGCCTGGCTCTCCCAACCTTTTCCGGTGCCCGTGGCTCTGCTCTGGGTGCTGGCAGATTGGGAAGGGGCCAGGGGCAGGTTGTGACCCAACTCCCCCCCCCAGTGCAGTGGTGAGAACGGAGGGGAATGAGGAGAAGCAGTTGAGTTCCCTCTCCCCTCGGCCCAGCCATCAGTCCTGGGGCTGCAGCATCCCCACGTCCCCCACCCAACACGGGGCTGAGCAGGGGGCCCTACTCCCTCTTCCTGCGAGGGCTGGCTTCTTCCTTTCCCCACCTTTTCTTTGTCCCTTCCTACCAGAGACCTGGGGCCGGCCAGAGGGAACTCAGTGCGCTCTCACAGGGGCACTGGATCCATCAGGAGGGCTCTGGGGTAGTTGTGAAGGGTTCAAAAGGGTGAAGTGCTTTGAAATGCAGTTTCCTCTCCTCTCTCCACCTCCCTCCAGGCTAAACAAATCCCCCCCAGCTGGAGATGCCTCCCAGTCCCACAGGCTTTTGTTCCCAGGCCTTTGTTCAGGGTCGGGGAAGGGGCCACCCCCCCACCCCCTTCAGGGACACCCATGACAGGGTCCTGCCACTTGCCACTGGGCATGTGGACACCCCATAAGCCACTTTGGTGGCCCTTGGTGGCCCTCAGTGGCCTCCAGCTGCCAGTCCTCTTGCCTGCCATCCTGCTGCCACTCTTTGCTCATCCCTTGGAGCTCCTCATGGGACAGATCCTGGTCCATCCTGTCCCCACCATGTCCCTTCCTGGCACCTCAGCAGATGCTGCAGGTTCTGCACATGGGCAGTGCCACTATCTCAGGCCCTCCCTGGGGACACCCTGAGACATTAATCTACACTGAGCACCCATGGGACCCTCCCAGGCTGAGGGCCACCAACAGTGTCCCCACAGAAGTCTAAGTAAAAATTATCTGGCCCCCAGGAGCCCAGCACTTGGCTCTCAGTTACATCCCAAAGGGCACTTTAATTACACCCTGGGAGCAACCCCTCAGGGAGTTGCTTTCTGAGGCAGAAAGTTGGTGGCCACCACCCCCCCATGAACAGTCAAACAACCCCAGTGGGACAGAGGACACCCCAGTGTCAGCCTCAAGCCACCATCCCTGCTGGTGCCACTCTTGCTTTATGCCAAAGAACCACCTCCAGTAGCCAACAGAAAGGGAGGCTCCAAGTAACTCCCTGGAGACCAGACCCTGCATGAAGCCTTTCTCTGGTGCCCACGTTTGGGGGCCAGTGGAGCTGTCAGAAGTGTTCCCTTGTTGTCCCTGCCTCATGCTAGCAATTACAACAAGAAAATAAACCCATTCGTGTTGCTGTTGAAGCTGTGGCAGTGCCTCCAGGGCGGGCAGAAACCCTTCGCCCCAGCTACCTTCTTGTCCCTGTCCCCGCGGGGCCAGGCAGCAGATGCTGCAGCCAGGGATGTGTGGAGCTGTTCCAGACAACAAAAGCTCTCTGGTCGCCTGATTTGCCACTGCCTTATCTCCCTCCACGCGGCCAGGTTATCAGGAGGTGGAAAAAGCCCCAGGATACCCTAACTCAAATCCCCGGGGGCCGGGAGCTGGGGCATGGACGTCTGCGGGTGCGGGGCAAAGCCTTGCTAAGGGCCGGCAGCACTCAGAGTCCCATCCTGCGTGGGGCAGAGCCCTTTTTGTCCTGCTGACGTCTGCAGGAAGCTCCGCGGGGAGCGGCTTTGACGCGGGGCGAGCACCGAGCGCTCCGGTGGCCTCCCGGTCCCCTGCAGCCAGGGCTGCTGAGCCCCGAGCGGGGCGAGCGGCCCCAGCGCGGCCGCTGCTCGTCACCCAGACAAGAGATCAATAACTAATTTCAGTGCAGCAGCCGCGCCCGGCGCTTGCCAATAATTGTGAGCTGGCGGAGGGGAATGAGGCTCTCAGCACCGCTCCACACCAGCCTGCACCCGATCAATGGCCGCGCCGCTGGGCCGCCAGCAAAACTCATTTTTCTCCTTTGCTTCCCTCTCTCCCACCTCCTCCCGCTCCATCCCTCCTCCTCCTCCTCCTCCCGCCGGTGCTGGCTGTGTCCCCGCTCCGGGCGGGACTCCTGCTCAAGCTGTGCCCGCGGTGCTGGGGCAGTGGCTGAGCCTCCCGTGCCAGCCCCGAGCGCTTTGGCTCCTGCCGCCCGGGGCCGGTCCCAGGTCCTGGCACAGGGCATCGCTCAGCGGCGCGGCTGGAGGCCGCGGAGTGGTTCACTCTCTCCTCGGCAGGATCGGGGGCTCCCGGGGACCCCCTGTTCAACACGTTGTGGCCTTCAGTGGCCTGTGGATGCCTCGTGTGGCCTCTTATTTCTGTAGCCCTGCAGAGGGACCTCTCCAGGTGTGCATGCCCTGAGAAGTTGCCCTGCTCCAGGCACCAGCCCCGGAGTTCCTCCCTGAACTGCCTTTTGTCCTTCCTGCTCCTGCAGCCTCCCCATACCTCTGCTTCCCTGGAACAGTTGGGCCTGAGAAGTCCCCTCCTGCCTCCTCCCACACCCTCCCAACCCACCATGGCCTCCGTGACCAAGGCAGAAGGTGCTGCTGGTTCCCAGCTCACAGGGTAGTGCCTGGGTCTGGGGTGCCCAGGCTGATCTGGAGGTACCACTCACCCAGCAGGCAGGAGGAAGCAGTGCTGCACTCAGTATCTCCCTGGCATCAAGATGCTCAGCCACCAGGCCACCTTTGGGTCTCCCCAGGACCTCCAGAGGGTTCGGTCAAGGTTCTGCACTTGAACACTGTAGTGAGGGCAGTTCAGCAGTGGGTTTGTCACTGCAGCATCTTCCAAGCCCTGCTCACCCAGTGCAGAGGGCAGCAGTGTGGGTGCCTCAAGCAGGACCCCATTCCTTGGTTCTCTGAAAGTCAAACTCCAACTTCCCTGTGGAGCACCAATCCCTGCCTGCACCATTTCCAAGTTGTGTTGCTTGCCTAGAATGCATCTGTGGATTGCGTCCTCTCCAGCTGGTGGGGGTTGTGGTACAGCCTAGGCTGGCCAGGCAAAGCTGATGCCTCAGCTTGTCCAGCTTAGCTAAGCCATGGCTTAAAACCTCCATGGCATGGGCACTGGGCACCTCTCCTCCAGTGAGTGGAGGCTCCATTGGCACATCCAACCCAGAGCTGTTTGCCCTTTGAGATGCTTTTCAGCTTCTCAGTCTCAGCCCAGGATCTGATTCCCCCAGCCCACATCACATCCCACGCAGGGCTTAACCCGGAGGAGAACATTCCTGGGAGGGTTAGAGGGGCCAATAGGAATTGGGGAGAGGGGAGTTTGGGGGCTTCTGCCCTGCTGAGGCTCCACAGTGCCAACCCTCACTCACACACACTCACACGTGCACACACTCACACACACGCACACCCTCACACGCGCACACTCACACGCGCACACTCGCGCGCACGCACGCACGTACGCACACTCACGCGCACACACTCACGCACACTCACACACACTGACTCACACGCGNGCGCGCACGCACGCACGTACGCACACTCACGCGCACACACTCACGCGCACACACTCTCACGCACACACACACTCACACTCACGCACATTCACGCACACTCACACTCACACACACTCACACACACTCACACACACTCACACACACTCACACAAGTGTGCTCCTGCCCACAGGTTGTCACGATGCAGAGGCTGTTGTTGGCCCTTGGCTTGGCTTTGGAGAGGAGCTGGCAGCAGTTGCCGTCACCTTCACCATCTCCCTGCCACTGCAGGCTGTGGGGCTTCGAGGGCCAGCACAGTGCCAGTGAGGGTCACCAGCCCAGCAGGTGGGTGAACCCCACCAGCCCAAGTACCTCCTGATGTTGACCCAGGCTCGCCCTCCCCATGCCACTGCCAGCTCTGGGTGCCAGGTGCAAGAGCCCACTCCTCCTCTTGGGTCTGGTGGCCAGGGACTCCCCTTCCAGTGGCTATTTGGCCCTGGCTGGTGATGAGCACAGCCAAAATGAGGCTCTGTGGCTAGGGGATTGGCCACTTCCACCACCTCCCAGTTTTTGTGCCCTCAGGGTTCTCCTGCTCTTGTTCCTCTTTCTCCTCATCCCTGGGGTCCCAGCATGTGGCTGGGAGAGGCTCGGCAGAACAGGAGGGAGGTGGTGGGAGCCCCCACGGCTCCTTTAAGAAGCCCACAGCCGGCTCCAGAAACCAGCTCAAGGTCACAGCAGGAACCTGCGGACTTGGCAGCGGCGAGCGAGGGAGGAGGATGGAGGGAGGGAGGGAAGCAGCCCAGAGCAGAATGAAATCACAGCCAGGGAGGAGGCATGGCTGGAGGCACAGCCCAGGGGAGCAGGAAAGTGGGGTGCAGAAAGCAGGGCACTCAGGGGGTCCCGCCCATGGGTGCCCCCCTGTACTGCTGCAGCCCCAACAATGGACGTTGGAGGCTCTGCTGTGGCCCTGTTGCAGAGCCCTGCAGCCCTCGGTGCCATCCAGCGTGCCCACAGGGACTGCAAACCATGGAAAGTCCCCTGGTGCCCTCAGAGCTGCCCTGGGAATGCTGGAGTCACTCCCCTCCCACGGGACTTCCTGGGCACCACGGGAGGTGTTCCAGCTCTGGCAGGGCTGGACCCTGCAGCAGCTCACAGCCTCCTCCCAGCCTGTCCCTCCTCTTTGTAAAGCAGCAGCTCCTGCACCCCATGACCACTGCCCAGCCTCTGCCTTCCCTTCCCCAAGAGGACCTCCAGAGTCCTCCCCACCAGAGAGCCCAGGGGGAGAATACTTGCAAGGGCCAAACCCTTTTGGTTCATTCATTCATTCATTAAAAATGTCTTTGGCATTTCACTTTCTGAAGCTTTGGCACTGAAATGAATCTCCCAGTCCTGGGTGCCCCAACTTGCCCTCTGGCCAGGTACAGTGAAGTGAAGGCAGCAGAGAAGAACATCAGGCCCATGGAGCTGGGTTGCTCTGGGCTGGTCCATTCCCTCTGGGCCTGATCCTGCCTATGGGCTGCAGCACAGGTACTGGGTGCAGGTTGCTCATGGCTGAATCCATCTGGGTACTGTTGGGGATAAGCAGGAGCAAAGCCTGGGCAAACCCAGTCCTGGAGGGTGGCTATGGCCAGGTTGTGGCTCCAAAGCTTCTGGGGTGGGTTTGGTGATGCCAAGTTTTGATGTTTATCAGTGGCGTTGGGGGTTCAGCAGCAGAGGTTAACTAAGTGTGCACAATGGGGCCGAGTGCTGCAGACCCTGGTGCTGAGCCTTCAGCTGGGATCTGCCAGGGCCCCCAGAGCTCAGGCAGTTGTAAAGGAGGAGCCCTGGAGCCTGGTGGGCTTAGTACTGGGCTGCAGGGGAGCACCGCTGCCCACACCTGGCTGCCCTCACCCCTGGCCTTTCCCCAGAACCCTTTCTCGCCCTGTTTCAGGCCCTCCTGGCTCCCAGCATCACTCAGCCCCATGTGCAGCCACCAGCCTTGCACCCAAAGGGATGCTGGTGGGAAAAGGGATTTTGCCACAGCTGCTGCCTGGCAGTGGTGTCTGTGTGAGGGCACAAAATCCTACCTGCACCTCCTGTGCCTGACCATTTCCTTCCTGGCCGTGAGCCCTCTCGGGGTGTCCTGCCTGGGGAATGAAATCAGCTCCCAGTGGGAAATGCAACTGAGCTGGGCCAGCCCTGGGAGGGAGAAATTGAAAGAAAAACAAGTTCAGAAGCTTGAATGGAAAAGAAAGGTTAAAGCCTTATGCACTGCTGTCCCTGTCACCCCACAGCTCATGCCCAGGCAGGAGCAGAGGTGAGGGTGAGCCTCACACCCTTAGCTGCTCGGTTTGTGGCCCAGGGCTGTGCAGAAAGAAGAGGGTTTGGCTGTAGCAGGATTCCTGCTGCAACACAGCCCTCGGTTTGCCTCCTCCCCCGGTCACTCAGAAGGGAGCAGCTTGGTGCTGAGCCCCCCACAGCCCAGCCCTGGTGCTGGGCAAGGGCAGAGCTGAGCCCAGCAGCCAAGCACTTTATTTTTAGTCTCAGCCTAACAAGTATTAATTAAGAGCAGTGTAAATGCTAATGCTGGGCTGACACAAATTGTGTTGCCTGAAACAAATGTTTGGGGCTTGTCTGTGCCAGGATTTACAACTGGGGAGTGGTTCACAGGGGCTAAATCATCCCTAAAACTGCTAGGAGAAGCTGGCTTGCTGCCACCGAGCGTGGCATCGGCCGTGCCAGGGGCTCAGGGCTGGCATCCCAGCAGCACCTCACTGTGCCACATCCACTCAGCCCTCCCTGCTGAGAGCTCCCTGGAGGTTTTGCAAAGCCTGGGTCAGTTTTATGGTGGTGATGGGGGCTGAGCAAGTGCAGGGCCATGCCTTGCAGAAGGATTTATCCTTGGGAAAGCCAAGTCCCTCAGTCCCCTGCCTGGGGATGCTTACCTCAAGAGCTTGGCATGGCTGAAGGGTTGGGAGGGGGCTCAGGTGAGTGAGGAGGAGAAGAAAGCCCCCATGGCAGTGAGATATGGAGAGTTCTGGCTCATGAGCACCAACACACTGGCTCTCCTCTTCATCATCTTCCTTCTCTCCATCTTCTCCTTCCTTTCCTTCCTCTCTGCCCCACACTGCCCATGAAGCCAGGACAGGTTCACTGTGCCCAGCACTCTCTTTCCCTCACCACACCACGTCCCCCACACAGACACACACAAACCATCGTCTCACTGTGCCACATCTGTGTGCAGGAGCTGCCTGCCCTCGCCCATGGGCACTCACTCTGTAGCTGTCTGTAAGTGCAGGCCCCTCTGCAGGGGGGTGTGGTGTGTGAGGTCTGCTCTGTGTGCACACAGCTCTCAGTGCTCAGCTTTCAGAGTTGTGTCTACACACCCAGAGAACCACAGATCCACAGACCAGGGTGGGTTGGAAAGGACCTTAAGGATCACCCAGTCCCAGCCCCCTGCCATGGGCAGGGACACCTCACGCTAGATCAGGTTGTTCCCTGTCCAACCTGGCCTTGAACACTGCCAGGGAGGAGGCATCCACAACCTCCCTGGGCAACCTGTGCCAGTGTCTCCCCACCCTCACTGTACAGAATTTCCTCCTCATCTCCAGCCTAAATCTCCTCTCTTCCAGCTTCAATCTGTTCCCTCTCATCCTATTACTACAAGCCCCTGTCAGCAGTCCCTCACAGCTCTTACACACACCTGACTTTACACACAGTGCAGAGGATGCTTACACACACACTGTCTGTTCTCTGCCACCCAGCACCTCCAGCACACAATTCCAGTAGCCTGTCTGTGGCACTCTCTGTACAATAATAAAGACATTTTCTATATTGTTGGGGAGTTCCAACAGTGTCTGTGGGGCTGCCTCACCCTCCAGTGAGAGCCAGTGGCCAAGGCAGTGAGGCAGGATGGCCCAAGCCATGCTGGGTGGCCACCTGGCCAGCAGAATTGCCTGACGGGCATCATGTGGGGACAATGACAGGTGTCAGGGACATGGGACACCCTGAAAAGCCTCCTGGGGATGAGCATGGCACCTTCCCACCCCCCATTCCATCTCTTCGATGGGCCCTGGGTTTGCTTTTGGGAAACAGGGAAGTGGTGCTGACCTCTGTCCCCAGGACACCTGGACTGGTTTTGAGGGCAGGGTCACCCAAACCACTTTGGGGTTTGGCTCCAAGGGCCCTGGGTGATGTGGGGTGCAGCCCAGCAGAGGGCTGGCACCAGAGCTGGAAGATGAGTGATGAGAGAGCATGGTCAGTGCCAAAAGATCCACATCTCTGCCCCCCCTCAGAGCGCCCTGGTGGCTCTTGGCAGAGCAAGGAGAAGCCCTGACCTAATTCATTCTGACTTCCCAAGCCTTGGCCACGGCACGGAGGCAGCTGAAGGAGCAGGGTGGATGTGGACCTGCCAGGTTTGGCCAGGGTCAAACCCTGCCGCCTTGGCAGGGCCAGGTGGGTGTGAACATTCTGCCTGGGTCCTAGAGAAGCACCTCGGGGCTCTGCCCTGGGCCTCGGAGCTTGGTTGCTCTGTTAACTGCTGTTAACGGCAGCAAAGGGGGCAGCGGGTGCCCGGCGGGACCTGGGCCAGTCACCACAAAGGGCAGAGCTGTGCCAGCGACAGGACCTGCCTTGCAAATCACCTGCCACAACATGTGCCAGCCTGGTCACCTCTCCTCCAAAATGATAGTGCAAAATTAATTAGAATTAATTAATCAGAAAAGGGTAATAAGGGTGATTAAGCACCTGGGGAAAAGAATTTAACCCTCCCTGCTCCCGAGGCGCCGGCGGCGCCGGGGACTGCCCCGAGCCATGGCGAGCGAGGGCGAGGAGAGGGCGAAGGAAAACTAGCGGGCCGGGGGTGGGGGCTGGGGGAGCTAGGGGTGTTCCGTCTCGTCACACAAGGAGTGACCCAGTGACAAGACTGAAAGTGGGCAAAGGAGAAGCATTTCCCAGCAGCAGCGACTGCGGGGAGGGAGCAGGAGGCTCTGCGGCGTGGCCAGAGCTGCTGCTGCTGCTGCCACATGGACTTGCAGTGTTGGCTTGGCACAAACAGGGCCCAAGGTTGGACCTGCCCCCAGCAGAGTGGCACTCAAAAGGGTGTCCTCCGTGGTGGGATTTTCGTCTCCAGCCTTGGCCCTTTACTGGGCTCAGGAGCGTGGTGAGCTGAGGGACATCAACCCAGTTCCTTCACTCTTCATTTCCAGCTGCAGGCTCTCGCCTTAGTGACTATAATAACATAAACCCAGGGGGCACACTGCAGGTGGCATTGGCCCCTGTTCAAAGCCCTACTGAGGGCACAGGAGCACTGTCACCTCCATGCCACCATGAAGGGTTCTGGTGGCTGGAGCTGAGGGGAGGCAATGGACTGTGCTGTCACCCCATGATTCTCCAACCTTTGCCAGGGCAAGTGGAACAGTGGCAGTGACCCCAAAGGGAACGGTACCAATGACGCAGGGAGGGCACAGCTGTGATGAGCCTGGCAGCGCTCAGCATCCCCTGTGAGCCTTCAATCTGTTCCCTCTCGAGCGCGGAGTGGGCGCTGAGGTGAGCAGCGGAGTGCCTACAGGGGTGGGCACAGTAATAAGTGTAGGGGTAGCTGCCGTGATAGGCACAGTGCTGTGTGGGCGCAGGGGTCGGTGCGGGTCCGGTTCCCCCTCCCCGACTCACCGAAGTTGCCGCTGAGGCAGCAGTGAACGGCAGGACAACAGCGCCCCCGCGCGGACATCGAGGGAACAGGCGGGAGCGCATCGGGACCGTGACGGGAGAAGGACAGCAGCAGCAGGAACAACAGGCCGGGGCAGGGGGTGCAGACAGGCAGCCCGATCCCAACCCGCCCGTGGCTGCCTTGTGCTGCTCACCTCGAACCCGCTGCCCTGCCCGTGCCAAGCCGGTGCCACTGCGCCGTGTCTCTGCGGCCACCTACCCGTCAGACCCCTAGTCCCCTCCAGCCTGTCCCAGTGCTCCTCAAGTGCCCCCCAGCCCGCCCTAGCCTGCCTCAGTGCCCCTCCAGCATGCCCCAGCCCGCCTCAGTGCCCCCCAGCCGGCCCCCCAGTGCCCCCCAGCACGCCCCACTCCCTTTCCAGCCCGTCCCAGGGCTCCCAGCCCGTCCCAGCGCCCCCTCTCTATGCTGCCCCCCAGCGGACACAGGCAGTAGGGCACGGAGAAAGTACCGCCTCCTGCGCTGAACTCCCGCTAACGTCACCGCCAGTGCTGTCACCTGATTGGTGCCCGCAGCCGCCCGTCACGGCCAGGGCGGGGCCACACGCAGCGCGGCCGCCAGCGGAGGTAACCGGGGGCAAGCGGGAGGGGGCCTCGGGGGTCGCGGCAGGACCAGGCACTCCCCAGCCGCGGGGCTGCTCCTCTGCTTGTGCCTGCAGCGGCGGGGGGCGGACCGGACAAGCTGCCGGGGCCGGACTCGGCCTTCCCGGGCGGGCAGAGCCGCGGCCTGCGGGGCTCCCGGGGAGGGCTTGCACCGCAGCCCGGGAGGGTCCTCGGCTCCAGGCTGGGCGCACCGGGGAACAGCCGGGTTAGGCCTGGAACCAGAATCGGCCCCTCGCACCGCCACGGGCAGGGCTGCCGAACCCCCTCAGCCTTTGGAGGTGCCCCCCGAGGCAGTGCAGGCCTTTGGGGAGCCCTCCCTCCCAGCCCGTGCGCCCCCTTCCCTACCGCCCCCCAGGCTGCCAGCGGCCCCGGGGGTCGGGGAATGGACCCTACAGAGGGGCAACCCCCCCCAAAAAGCGAGCACCTGTCCTGCGTCGGCTAGGGAGCTGCTGTGCTCCGGGGCCTCACAGGGCAGGGGGAGATGCCAGCACAGGGTCTGTACTGGGGGCTTGGAGCACCTCGATGGGCACTCTGCGCCTGGCAGGGGCCTGTGACACCCTGACAAACGTCACCAGGGCACCACCCGTTCAGATTTGGGGGTAGGGAAACGGAGACACTGCTGGGGGTGAGGAAATTCGGGTCCCAAGGAATGGGAGCAGGCAGCAGTGCTGCTAAAAGTGGGGCCAGACACCCCCAACGTTCAGCCTCCTGCCCTCCTGGAGCTGCGCGGCTGCAGCAGCTCCTGCCCCAGGAGGGTGCCCACGGGGTGGGGGTGGCTCTTACCTCCGGCTGCCGGTGGCTGTGGCTGTCCAGGGGGAGCTGAAGTGGTGATTTGGGACTGAATTCCCAATTTTCTGTCCCGCAGCTCCTGGCGCTGAGCAGCTCCCAGCCTCCCTGAGCCAAGCTGGACCTCCCCCGGTGAGCTGAGGTGAGATGCTGTGTCCCCAGCTCCGTCCCCAGGTTCTGCAGGGCCACTAAGGGCCACCAGCCCTGCCCACGCTGCCCTGGCAAAACTTTTGTGTCTGGAGGGACATTGCCAGCAGACTCAAGTGCTGAAGTCCTGATAGGTTTTTCAGCTGTGGAGGTGTTTGAAGTCCTCACATTTCCCCTTTGGCCACCTCAAATCCAGATTTTAATTCCCTCTGCAGTTAAACAGCTGCACAGGGGTTTGAATTATGGGATGCCTGGGGGGGTGGGGGGCTACAGCTGGCATTGCTGATTGCATCCTGACTTTGCTGCATTGCAAACACACTGAACCTGGGGCTACAGCTCAGATTTGCACTCCTCAGGTAGCTGCCTGGGGTAACTTTTAGCAACTAGGGTGTAATTGGAGGTGACTGATGGGGCTGTCACCACAGATCACAGCATGGTAGGGCTTGGAAGGACTCTGGAGACTTGAGTCCAGCCCCTCTGCCAAGCCAGGGTCATCTAGAGAAGGTCACACAGGAATACATCCAGGCAAGTTTGGAATGTCTCCAGAGATGGAGATTCCAGCACCTCTCTGGGCAGCCTGCTGCAGGGCTCACTCACCCTTAAATTCCAGAAGTTCCTCCTCCTGTTCAGATGAACTTCTGATGTTCCAGTTTATGCCTCTTACCCCTTGTCTTGTCACTGGGCACTGCTGAACGCAGTGTGGTCCCATCCTGCTGACACCCACCCTTGAAGTATTGATCAGATCCCCCTCAGGCTGCTCTTTTCCAGGCTAAACAGCCCCAACTGTCTCAGCCTTTCCCCAGCACAGAGATGTTCCAGGCCCCTCAGCAGCTTTGCAGCCCTTTGCTGTACCCTCTCCAGCATGTCTCTGTCCTCCTTGAACCAGGGAGCCCAGAACTGGACACAGGACTCCAGATGTGGCCTCACCAGGGCAGATAAGGAGGACATTTGTAGAATATGAGGGCAGGTGGAGCAGAGGAAAAGGGTGAGGCAGCCTTAAAAATAAAATAGTTGTGTGGGTGCTGAGCAAGGCTGTGGAGGGCTCTGGTGGTCCGGAAGACATCAGGAGGTAGAGCTTTGTTCCTTCTCAGCTGAAGGCTTTTGGGGTTTGAAGTGGCCCTGGGCAGGGGGAAGGAGTGAGAAGCAGACCTTGGGGTACTCACGGAGCTGGCTCTGCCCGGCTCTGGGGAGGTTGTGCCTGTGGCTCTGCTGGCCCTGACCCTGGTTTGTGCCATCCCGGAGGAGCAGTCCTGCGTGGGCAGCGATGACGAGCGAGGTAGTGGAGGACGAGTGCGAGTTTTACTCCAAGGCAGAGAAGTACTGGAAGGATGTGCCAGCCACCGTGGATGGCATGCTGGGGGGCTACGGCCACATCTCCAGCATCGACATCAACAGCTCCAGGAAGTTCCTGCAGCGGTTTCTGCGGGTAGGTGGCACAGGGGGCACCCTTCCAAAGCCCTTTCCCAGCGTGGAGCTGGCCTCTTCCAGCCCAGGTGCTCCACAGGATTCTCTGTTGCATGTGCACTGGGAGAGCTCTGCCCTGCCACGGGTCCCCTATGCCCCAGCCCCGTCCTGCGTGGTTGCTCCAGCTCCCACTGGATACCCAGGGTGGCATCCAGCCCCTCGCGGCTGTTGTTCCAGGATGGTCCCAACCGGACGGGCACCACTCGCGCCCTGGACTGCGGGGCGGGCATCGGCCGCATCACCAAGAGGCTGCTGCTGCCCCTCTTCAAGACAGTGGACATGGTGGACGTGACAGAAGACTTCCTCACCAAGGCCAGGAGCTACCTGGGGGAGGAGGGCAGGCGAGTGCGCAACTACTACTGCTGCGGCCTGCAGGACTTCAGCCCTGAGCCTAACTCCTACGACGTCATCTGGATCCAGTGGGTCATTGGTGAGGCTCGCTGCGGGGGGCTTGCCAGCCTGTCCTCATCTGTCCCCCTAGGGGCAAGTGCCCCACACACTGGGGAGGGCAGGCTGAAGGCTCCATCAAGGATGAGCCTCACAGCACGAGTGGGGGCTGTGCTGGGGACCTGCCTGCTGAGCCTTCAGAAGCCAGGGCAGAGGTGTGGGTTGGGTGGAGGTGGACAGAGCCCATAGGCACAAGTTGGACACCCCCAAGCTAAAGCTGGCACCTGCAAGTGGCTCAAGGGTGATTTTTTTTTTCCCCCCCTCCTTTTTTCCCCACCATGCTGCACTGGGGCTCCTGCAGACCCCTTCCACTGAGCCCCAGACACCTCCATCCCTCCCCACCAGCAAAGCCCTTGATGATGGCAGAGAGGGGGCAAGGGCTCCCCTTTTGCCCCTCAGATTCCAATGAAGCCTTGAACAGGGGCCAGTGCCACCTGCAGTGCCCCCTCTGGGTTTATGTGATTGCTGCTGAGGCAAGAGCTGGAAATGCAGAGTGGAGAAGGAACTGAACTGGTGCCCCTCAGCTCAGAGCCCAGCAAAGGGCCAGGGCTGGGGGTGAAAGTCCTACCAGAGAACACCCTTTTGAGTGCCACTCTGCTAGGGACAGCTCCAACCTTGGGCCGCTCTGTGCCATCTCTGCTGTTCCCCCCTGTGCCCTCTGAGCCTTTGTGCCCTCTAAGCCCTGCTCTGCCCTTCCAGGACACCTGACTGACAATCACCTCTCCGACTTCCTGAGGCGGTGTCGCGCCGGGCTGCGGCCCAACGGCATCGTGGTGATCAAGGACAACATGGCCCAGGAGGGGGTGATCATGGACGATGTGGACAGCAGCGTGTGCCGGGAGCTGGCCGTGGTGCGCAGGCTGATCCGCAGCGCCGGGCTGCAGCTGCTGGCCGAGGAGCGCCAGGAGAACTTCCCGGACGAGATCTACCACGTCTACACCTTCGCCATGAGATGAGCCCGGCCGGGCAGGGGCTGCTGCTGGGGCCAGGGGCCTGCCTTCCCCGCGGGGTGGCAGCTGGTGGGGAGGGGGTGACCTGACCCCCTCCCACCCCCCTCCAGGGCTTCGTCTTCCAAGCTGCTGCTGTTTGTGAAGAGATGTTTGCCAAATACATTCTCCTGCTGTGGCACTTCTGCACATGGCCTTTGTGGGGCACGGCACCAGCTCCATGCCACCTTCAGGGGCTCTCCTCTGCAAGAGGCACCTTCTGTGGGCACTGCTGTTTGCTGACTGTGGCTGCACGGGGCTCCTGCAGGAGCTTGGAGCTCCTCTGAGGGGCTCCTGTCAGAAACCTCAGACCACCTCTGAGGGTCTGGGCTCCCTTCCTTGCTTGGGTGCTTGACCCCTTCCTGCCCTTGAGCTCACTGCTGCTTAACAGCAACACTCTGGGTATGGCAAGTTGGAACCTCTGCCCCTTCCTTCTGGTGGGCTGGGGGAACACCACCATGTTCTGAGGGACCTCTCCTTTAAAGCCATGAGCAAGTGCCCCCCCCACCTGCAGCAGAGGAGGTGGCTGTAACCTGGGTCCTCCACATCCTCCTCCAGGGATAGGGGAGCTCAGCCAGCCTTGGGAGGAGCTGCTGTGCTCTGGGTGTTAACTGGGAACCCACCCAGCTGCCTCTGACCCCCCAACCTCCTTAGCCACTCCAGTCACCCAGCTTGTGCCAACCTAACTCCAGCACTGACACCACTGCTTGCCAGGTGGCAGAGCCCACACACAGGGCCCACTCACAGCCTTACCTCCACCCAGGCTCACACAGAGCCTCCTCCTCCACCCCACCTCTCCCCCAGGAGGAACAAGCCCCTTGTTGGTGCAAAAGGCCTCATTTAATTGCTCATTGCCCACTAGCAGACCCCAGAGGTGTTCTGATCACATCATTATTAATTAAACATCAGCTCCAGTTCCATGGGAGGGGAGATCCTGCCAGGAGGGCAGTGTGAGGAGACCCTTCCCTGAGCACTTGCTATGATCTGTACCTGCTCAGAAGAGTTTTCCTGCTTCCATCCTCTCTTGCACCTATCCCCCATGACAAACCAACCCCAAACCAGCACAAACTGGGGGCTCAGCTCTGTGGCCTGTCTTTAGCATATCATGAGGAAGCAGGTGCCTAGAGGAGGGGGACAGATGATGTGGCAAGGCTGGGACATGGATACCTCTGAGAGCAACCCCCTGAGTTTGGAGTTACCAGTAGCTGCTTGGAAAGAAAAATCTGAGTGGTGCTGCAATTCCTTGTTCCTGGGAAGGAGGCACTGGAGACAGAGGCTCAGGGAGCAGTCAGTAAGGGAAGGAGCCAAGGGAGGTCTTCCAGAAGAGGAGGGCCCAAGGCACTCAGCAGTTCCCTGCCTGCTCCTCCTCCATGCACAGGGAACAACCATGAAGCCAAGAGACATCCACTTGTGTCTTCTGGAATCCAGCACCCGAGATGTCCTTTGTAGATGGTGCTCTGTGCCAGGATGGCATGGTCCCAGCAGAACCTCAGAGGGTGCCATGGCCAGCCCTGCCCATCTTCAGAAGCCTGGGTGGGCAAGGAAGGCACCCACATCTACATGGGAGATCCTGTCTCCTGTCTGGAGCTGGAGGCAGCAAGCCAGGACAGGAACACCTCCCAGAACCCCAAGGTATCTCCTGACTCCATCACTTGCCTAAGGCACTGCATCACCCATCCTGGACCTGGCAGGGCTGGACCTGCCCATCCAGTCCAACCACCCCAACAGCTCCAACTGCTCCTGTCCACCAGACCCTTGCAGTCCATACAAACCAGCACCCTGCTCCCCAGTGCCAGGGACTCTGCACCTCTGGGAAGCCACAGGGCTCTGCCCACCATCCACTATGTGCCACAGAGTGACCAACATCCAGATGTGTGCACAGCAGCATGCCCAGGAAGGAAGCCCTCAACCACAGCAGACAGGGACACCCTAGGCAGCAGTGGCCACATGTGGGCACAGGGACAGGGTGCAGCCAGTCCACATCCTGCGGGGCAAGAAGTGGCCCAGGGCACAGATTTGGTGGCTGTGGGCACACCACAACCATCAGGTGGGCAGATGGAGAGGCAGCAGTCAGGCTCAGAGGTCCTCGTGGGCAGCAGCAGCATGGTCGATGAGCAGGTACCACTTCAGCCTGTCTGGAAGAGGTAGAGCCTTGATTTTGACATCCACTGGCCAAGGTTTAAGGCGCTGCCGGATGAAGACCCTGCAGAGGTGTTTGAGTGCCTGTGGGGAACGCTCCAGCTGCTTCAGGGAGCAGAAGAGAGTCCTGATCTTCTCCCCGTGGGACCTACAGCTGCTGGTGTTGACTTCGAAGTTGCTGGGCAGCTGGATGGCCTGGGAGCTGCTCATCATCAGCTCCAGCAGCGTCTGGCCCTTCTGCAGGAGCTCTGCAGAGAAGCTGTCGTCCTCCGCGCCGCTGAGGTGCGAGCAGAGGCACTCAAAGACGATGTGGAAGCCTGACCAGCAGGAGGGACCGTGGAGGGAGCAGTTGTAGGCAGCTCCTGACTCCAGCAGGAAACGCAGCAGCGGGAAGTGGCGTTTGAAGCTTTTGAAGCAGAGGTGGGTGAGGGACTCGGGGGCTGGGCACTCGCTGGGGTTGGCACCATGGGCCAGCAGCAGCTGTGTGACACGGAAGCAGAAGCGGCTGATGGCCTGCGCCTCCTCTGGGCTGCTGCAGACCATCTCCCCCAGCAGGAAGATGACATAAGTGAAGACAGTGTCACCATCTTTGGTGGTGGCCCTGACGTCTGCACCTGGACAGAAGGGACAGAGACAATGACTAGCACCCCAGAATGGCACTGACTGGCACTGCTGGGCTTTGCGCTTGCTCCAGGAGGCAGGGGTTGAGAGGAGCACTGCCTGCTGCTGTGCCTGGCAGGGAGAAGGTTGCCCTCACCTCCATCCAAGAGGAGCTGGATGCTGTCAGTGTTGTGGATCTGGACACCATCACTGCTGGCCAGGGCATGCAGCAGAGCAGTCTTGCCTGCAGTGAGTGAGAGGGCAGTCAGAGAACATGGGGCAATGCCCCAGAAGGCAAGAAGGAAAACAAGGCACACTGGCAACGAGATGGTCAAGCATAGGCAGAGAGAACCCCTCTGGTAGGCTCTGCTCTCCCTGTGATGGTGGCACAGCTGTGGGGACAGAGTCATGGGCCACATGCACCAAGGGGGTGGTGGCCCCAGAAGGCATGTGTGCCACAGTAGAGCTGTAGGGTGCATGGGCACCACAGGGCTATGGAGGTACAGCTCCAACCCCTGCAGAGCTGCTTCCAGCCCCCTCCTGCCCCAACAGCCAGAGCACGAGGAGGAAACAGGACAGGGAGAGCCTGCAGCCTCAGTCAGCCTGCCCCCCCCGGCCTGCTGCAGGCACCCAGCACACCCTGCCCCCCCCGGCCTGCTGCAGGCACCCAGCACACCCTGCCCCCCCGCCCCCGGCCTGCTGCAGGCACCCAGCACACCCTGCCCCCCCCGGCCTGCTGCAGGCACCCAGCACACCCTGCCCCCCAGTTCGGGAGCACTCAGACCGTTTTTGTCAGCTGCATTGACATCAGCTCCCAGCTGAAGCAGCCTCTGCAGGCATGGCAATCGCTCAGGCTCCTCGCTGGCCAGATCCAGGGGGCTGCTCTCATGGATCTGCAGAGCAACAGGAGACCAACAAAACCACCACTATGTATTAAAGACAGCCCACGAGCCCCAAAAGCTGAAGTGAACTTCCCCTGGTGTGCCCACAAGCAGAGCTTTGTCTGTCCCAGCCTCCTCCCACCCATTAGAGCCAAAACCAACCCCAGCTTCTGCCACAGCATCGGAGCGCTACAGACACAGGAGGGCACCAAGGGAAGGGGTCTCAGTGAGGCGCAGGAGGTGGGGAGCAGGGAGGGCTGTTGCCCACAGCCCCATGGCAGGGCTCAGCTGGGCCCTACCCGGTCTCTGCGGTTGATGTCGGCACCATGCTGCACCAGCAGCTCCACCATGTCCGGCTGGTTGCGCAGCACCGCGATGTGCAGAGAGGTGTAGTAGGTGACTGGATCTGAGGACAAGATCCCAGAGTCAGCCAGACCTCAGGGCTCCCCTGACAGCACAGGACAGGGCTGGCACAGACACCCCAGCTCCTGCTTTTGCAACAGATCCATCTCTGGCAAAAGCTCCCCAAAGTCTGCAAGTCAGTCCCCAAGCCCCTGGGTACCCCCAGACCATCCTTGTGGCTGGGCCTGGACAAGGCACACCCACACTGTTCCAGCATGGAGCAGGGCTCTGATCTGGCACCACCTCTCTCTCTGCCCTAGCTTGCTATCACCACCTCCCAGAGCAGCTTCTCACCAGCTGGGTCACAGGCTCACAGGATGTCAGGGGTTGGAAGGGAACCAAAGAGCTCAGCCAGTCCAACACCCCTGCCAGAGCAGGGCCATCCAATCTAGCTCAGGGCATACAGGAGCACATCCAGACAAGCCTGGAAAGGCTCCAGAGAAGGAGAGTCCACAACCTCTCTGGGCAGCCTGTGCCAGGGCTCTGGGACCCTTACAAACATGAAGCTTCCCCTTGTGTTGAGCTGGAACATCCTGTGCTGCAGCTGTGCTGGTGCCCCCTGGCCAGGCTCAGTCCCCTTGCCCCCAGCCCTACCTTCAAAGCTGAGGTCAGCTCCAAACTCCAGCAGGATTTCTGCAGCAGGGATGAGCCCCAGCTCGGTGACCTTCAGCAGGGTGTAGCTCACACCCTCCTGGTAGAACGGGGAGTGGGTCTCCCTCTCCAGGACCTGTCTGACAGCCGAGAGCTGGCTCCGGTCACCACCCAGACAGGTAGGGCTGAAGGGGCACAAAAACAACCACTCAGTCACCCAGTTAATGGCACACATCTTAGGGGTGTGCCAGAGCCAAAGCAGCAGCAGGGAGGAAGAGGAGTCCCTGCTGTCCTCTCCTGTGTTGCAACCACCAGGTGTAACCTGTTGGCTGTGAGCTTGCACAACACAGCTGAGCCTCCATTTAGGCTGCTCCTGGGGGGCACACACAGCCCAGGTTTGCTCTGCCCAATCCTCACCTTCCCAAAGGCCAGCAGCCAGGGACCAGCTGGGGGTTTGCTCCCAGCCAGGGCTGTGTCTGATGGGTTTGTAGGGACAGGTGAGGGCAATGGTTTGGAACTGGAGCAGGGCAGAGTTAGGTTGGGCATCAGGAGGAAGCTCTGCACAGTGAGGGTGGGGAGAGACTGGCACAGGCTGCTCAGGGAGGTGGTTGAGGCCCCAACCCTAGCAACATTCAAGATCAGCCTGGATGTGTCCCTGGGCAGCCTGCTCCAGCTGGAGGTGTCCCTGCAGCTGCAGGGGGGTTGGCCAAGATGACCTTTGAGGGTTCCTTCCAACCTGATGCCATCTGTGACCCGGGTCACACAGCTGAGCTCCATCCATCACACCCCCAATGCCAAGGGCCCTTTCAGCCCCGTAGCTCTGCCCCAGCCCTGTTACCTCTCCAGGCTGCGCTGCTGCTCCGCATCCTGCATGGGCAGCAGCCCCAGGATCTCGTCCACCAGGGGCTGGTACTCGAAGATGATCCTGCGGAAGCCGTGCAGGAAGGGCATGGTGCTCTGCTCGGCACAGCAGCCCGGGGGTCTCCAGCATGGCACTGCCGTCCTCCCGCTGGCAGGCTCCGGCGGGCAGCGCCTGCCGCCGCCCGCTCTCCCGGGGGACTTCCCCTCCTTCCAGAGCAAAAAGCCTTTTCAGCAGCTTTCCATCCGCAAACCCCACGGCCCCCTCCTTCCCTCCCTCCTCAGGCACTTCTAACCGGCACCGCCCTCCGCTTCGCCTCCCGCCGCCGCCGGAGCTGATCTGCCGCGGGCAGAGCCGCAGCCGCCGTTATCGGGGCGCAGCCGCAGCCAGAGCGGGCACAGAGCGGGCACAGAGCGGGCACCCTGCCCGCGGAGGCGCAGCCACAAGCCCCCCGCGCTGGGGGCACGGCGGAACTGGGGGGTCTGGGGTGCCCACGACCGGCGACCACGACCACCCCTGCCCGTTGCGGCGAGAGCGGGGCCGGAGCAGCGCTCCCAGTAACCCCCCGGGACTGGAACCGGTCCGGGGGCTGCGCCGCCTGGGAAGGGGCCGAGGCCGCTAAACCGCGCCGCGCCCCGCCCCGCGGGAGAGAACGCAGGGGCCTTGGCCGCCGCTTACCGGCTCCGCGAGGGGCCGGCGGCGGAGACCCCCAGGACGCACCGGGGCGGTCTTGCAGCCCCCGACCGCGGCGCTCAGCGCCAGCAGCGAAACCCCCGAGCCGCGGGGAGTCGGAGGCCCAAACAACCTCCCTGCCCTCAGGGAGCTGCCGCCGGGACCCAAACCCCGCCACACGCCGCCCCTCACCTACCCCTGCCGCCGCCGGAACCGGAAGTAGCCCGTGGGACCGGGAGGGGCGGGACTTCACCGGGCGGGGCAGCACGCGGCCGGCAGGGGGCAGCACGCGGCCGGCAGGGGGCAGCACGCGGCCGGCAGCTGCGCGGCACCGGGGAGGAGCCTGACGGGACGGACCGGGAACCCCCGGGACACCCCTCCGGGACACCCCCGCGGGGACACTGCCGGTACCGACCTCGCCGCACCACTCGGTGCAGCCTCTCCCGGGGCAAACGCTGGCACACGCACCCGCTGCGCGCCCGGGTGCCAGCCCCCCGCTGCACGTCCCCGTTGCAACCCCTCCGGTGACACGCCAGGAGCACTCCCTTGGTGCATGCTCCGGTGCAACCCCTCCGGGGCACACCCCCAGTGCAGTCCCTATAACATCCCCCCCACGGGGAACCCCTCCCGTGCAACCTACCGGGGTACATCTCGGTGCAACCCCTCCGCAGCACGCCCCTGCTGTAACCCTCGGGGCGCCTTCCCGGCGCCAAGTACTGCTGCACACCCGGTGCCCGCCCCGGTACCCGCCCCCACACTGCCCTCAGAGAATGGGCAGACCCTTGCGCGCTCCCGCGGTGCTCGCTCCGCCCCTGCACGCCTGGGTGTAACTCTGGGTGTGGCTGCGTGGGTGTGGCTCCGTGACGTCATGCAGTCCGGCTCCCCATTCCTCTGAGCGTCCAGCGGACAGGGGACTCTGCACGGGGTGGGCTGGGCAGTGGAGACCCTCACCCCGGCCCTGGGTGCCTCCTTACTGCTGCCAGCACCTGGGCAAGTCCTGGACCCTCCTGTCCAGCCCAAAACCCTCATGTAAGACCCTGGACCCTCTGCAGCTGGGGTGGCAGCTCCGGGCACAGTCTCTGGCCACAGCTGCGTGGCACTGCTGGGGACCGTGCGGGGTCCAACCCTCCACAGGCACTGCTCTCGGGGGCTCCCCCCTGGCTGCCCACTCTTGGTTGGGAACGGAAGGCAGCTGAGTGTGGGGCACCCCACGGGCACCTCGGGCCCAGCCGCGTTGGCACTGGGTTCGAGAGAAGACCTCGGAGTGTTCGGAAGGGCCCCAGCAGCCTGACTATGCCCCCCCCGGCTGGAAAGGAGGCTCCGAGGGTGCAGTGTGAGGGCGAATCAGCTCAAAACTTGCCCTGGAACATGTCAAGAGGGGAGACACAAGGGTTGAAGCCTTCCCTGGCCATGAGGGCAGAGAGGCTGGGACAGGACAGGGCACAGGGAGCCCCTCCTGGAGCCTTCTGCCAGGGTCGTGCCACGAGCCACAGCCTCTGTGGAGCTGACTCCAAATCCCCGCATTTTTGGGGTGAAAAAACCCGTTTGCAAAGAGGGAGGTGGTCAGCCCAGGGTGTCTGAGTGCCCGCTGAGAGCACAGCTGGGCTCTGCCCACCAAGCTCCCCACGGCCTCGGCCGGGCGGGTGGGAAGAATGCGAGCTGGCGATCCATCAGGGAACCAGAGCACAGCCAGCCGAGAGGGGCATTTTAGGAGGAAAGCCAGGGAAATTTGATCATTAAGAAATCCTCCTGGCTGTCTGGGGGAATTTAATTAAATTGCTGGAAAGGGCTGTAAGCACATCTGGATCCAATATGTGCAGCTTTGATTTTTT